>JASTWP010004374.1:0-217500 GCA_030770255.1 Temnothorax ravouxi
GTTTTTTTTCGAGGTAACAACACATATACACTACTACGCGTGTACTTGGCGCCTTTCTTTACCTTTTTTTTAAAAAGGTAATTTTGTACAGATATCATGCCTTTTTTGTAGTATTACGCATTTTATAAACAGTATGTACAGGGTGTTATTTCGATACAAAGATTACGTCTACCACTTGTTACTTCGGTTTTTTTTAGGTAAATATACTACTGCTTATAGGTTTTTTTCGAGATTTTTTGAAATGCAATTACATCTACCACTTGTTACTTCGGTTTTTTCGAGGTAAAGATACTACTGCTTAGGTTTTTTCAAGATTTATCGAGATATAAAGATTACGTCTACCACTTGTTACTTCGGTTTTTTGAGGGAAATATACTACTGCTTATAGGTTTTTTCGAGATTTTTTGAAATGCAAAGATTACGTCTACCATTTGTTACTTAGATTTTTTTGAGGTATAATATTACCACTGTTTTTTTTCGAGGTAACAACACATATACACTACTACGCGTGTACTTGGCGCCTTTCTTTACCTTTTTTTTAAAAAAGGTAATTTTGTTCAGATATCATGCCTTTTTTGTAGTATTACGCATTTTATAAACAGTATGTACAAGGTGTTATTTCGATACAAAGATTACGTCTACCACTTGTTACTTCGGTTTTTTTAGGTACGTTTTACGTTCATTCGAAAACAAATTATGTGTACACATAATAAAAATTGTATAAATTAAAATTATGTGTATGCACATAATAAAAATGCGGACTTATTTTTATGTCAGACATAATTTTAATTTGTCCAGTTTTTATTATGTCTAGACATAATTTTATTTCAACTAATTTTTATTATGTCATGACATAATTTTATTTCTGCCGCTAGGGAATTTTTAAGTCGATTCTTATGAATCAAGCTTGAATTCGATGTCTAGGTATCCCAGGTTGCCGATAACGGGTTACAAATAGTGCGCTCCATAGTTTTCGGTGTCCAGGTGTAATAATACGTTGAATTCGTTGTCTAGGTGTCCCACGTTGCCGATGACGAGATCCACATAGTGCGCTCCGTAGTTTTCGGTGTCTACGTGTATTAATACCTCATATTCAATATCTACGTATCCCACATTCGGATTTAAAGTTATTAATACACCTAGTCACCAAAAACTACGAATCGCACTATGTGGACCTCGTCATCGGCAACCTGGAACACGTAGACATCGAACTCGAGGTATTATTACACCTAGACACCAAAAACTACGGAGCGCGTTATCTGGACGTCGTCATCAGCAACCTGGGACACCTAGACATCAATTTCAAGGTATTAATACACGTAGACACCGAAAACTACGGAGCGCACTATGAGGATTCCGTCATCGGCAACCTGGGACACGTGGACATCGAATTCAAGGTATTAATACACGTAGACACCGAAAACTACGGAGCTCACTATCTAGACATCGTCATCGGCAACCTGGGACACCTAGACATCGCATTTAACGTATTATTACACCTGGACACCGAAAACTACGGAGCTCACTATCTAGACATCGTCATCGGCAACCTGGGAGACCTAGACATCGCATTCAACGTACGATTACACCTGGACACCGAAAACTATAAAGCGCACTATCTGAATTCCGTCATCGGCAACCTGGGACACGTGGACATCGAATTTAAGGTATTAATACACGTAGACACCGAAAACTACGGAGCGCACTATGTGGACCTCGACATCGGCAACCTTGGACACCTAGACATCGCATTCAACGTACGATTACACCTGGACACCGAAAACTATGAAGCGCACTATCTGAATCCCGTCATCGGCAACCTGCGACACGTGGACATCGAATTTAAGGTATTAATACACTTAGACACCGAAAACTACGGAGCGCACTATGTGACCTCGACATCGGCAACCTGGGACATCTAGACATCGCATTCAACGTACGATTACACCTGGACACCGAAAACTATGAAGCGCACTATCTGAATCCCGTCATCGGCAACCTGGGACTTGTGGACATCAAATTTAAGGTATTAATACACGTAGACACCGAAAACTACGGAGCGCACTATGTGGACCTCGACATCGGCAACCTGGGACACCTAGACATCGCATTCAACGTACGATTACACCTGGACACCGAAAACTATGAAGCGCACTATCTGAATCCCGTCATCGGCAACCTGCGACACGTGGACATCGAATTTAAGGTATTAATACACTTAGACACCGAAAACTACGGAGCGCACTATGTGACCTCGACATCGGCAACCTGGGACATCTAGACATCGCATTCAACGTACGATTACACCTGGACACCGAAAACTATGAAGCGCACTATCTGAATCCCGTCATCGGCAACCTGGGACTTGTGGACATCGAATTTAAGGTATTAATACACGTAGACACCGAAAACTACGGAGCGCACTATGTGGACCTCGACATCGGCAACCTGGGACACCTAGACATCGCATTCAACGTATTATTACACCTGGACACCGAAAACTACGAAGCGCACTATGTGGACCTCGTCATCGGCAACCTGGGACACGTGGACATCGAATTTAAGGTATTAGTACACGTAGACACCGAAAACTACGGAGCGCACTATGTGGACCTCGACATCGGCAACCTGGGACACCTAGACATCACATTCAACGTACGATTACACCTGGACACCGAAAACTATGAAGCGCACTATCTGAATCCCGTCATCGGCAACCTGGGACACGTGGACATCGAATTCAAGGTATTAATACACGTAGACACCGAAAACTACGGAGCGCACTATGTGGACCTCGACATCGGCAACCTGGGACACCTAGACATCGCATTCAACGTATTATTACACCTGGACACCGAAAACTACGAAGCGCACTATGTGGACCTCGTCATCGGCAACCTGAGACACGTGGACATCGAATTTAAGGTATTAGTACACGTAGACACCGAAAACTACGGAGCGCACTATGTGGACCTCGACATCGGCAACCTGGGACACCTAGACATCGCATTCAACGTACGATTACACCTGGACACCGAAAACTATGAAGCGCACTATCTGAATCCCGTCATCGGCAACCTGGGACACGTGGACATCGAATTCAAGGTATTAATACACGTAGACACCGAAAACTACGGAGCGCACTATGTGGACCTCGTCATCGGCAACCTGGAATACGTAGACATCGAATTCAACGTATTATTACACCTGGACACCGAAAACTATGAAGCGCACTATCTGTACTTCGTCATCGGCAACCTGGGATACCTAAACATCGAATTCAAGCTTGATTCATAAGAATCAATATATATTATATAAATACTTAATTTAGCTAAATAGAAATCTTCCTTCTGACCGATAAGTCTATCGACCTTTAATAATTTACCTACTAGATCGTTCGAAATACGCGCGCGATATCGAAAACTGGCGATACCTGCGCCGCCAGTGTCGAAAAAGTGAAAGGGACATTTTCTCTGATCACGTGATCACACAGATCGGCATTAGGAGGAGGAGGAGGAGGAGGAGGAGGAGGAGGAGGAGGAGGAGGAGGAGGAGGAGTATCTTAATAAAAAATTTTCACATTTGGACTTTGCGTCGCAATATCTCCGCTCGTAGGGCACGTAGCGGAAAATTATACAGGAGATACCCCCCTTATTTTGACCCCAACTATCGATTAAGCCTACTTAGAACTTGATCCGTTCACTCGTTATCGAGATCTCAACATCTCGGGTACTCGCAACCCGTCGCGTCGCGTAAAAGAGTCACGGTGCGGTCTCGCTCCGCGTGTACTTGGCGCGAGACACTACCGTGTCTCTTGATAATTTCTATAATTTTTGTAAGTTTTTAAAGATATATAATTAACAACATGCATACGTCTTTTCATAAAAATAAGTTTTAAAAATATACAATACCTTCAAGTATTCCCATTTCTTAGGGTTATTGCCACTTTTGTTATTGTGCCCTGGTAAAAATTCCGGACAGATACGGACAGAAACGGATAGAAATTCTATCTGTATCTAACTGTAAGCTGTCTGTTCTGTCTGCAGTAAATATTTGCGGATACCAATCCCATCTGTTTCTAACCGTACAACTGTTGTAACATAGAAAAATGTGATGAGATCTTATCCGCTTCTTTCCGCATCCTATCCGAGGCAACATTTTCAACTGTAAGTGTCTGCAATTACGTGTTACAACTCTAACTGTTTCTGTCCGCATCCTATCAGAGGCAAATCTTAACTGCGTCTACCTGCAATTACGTGTTACAATTCTAACTGTTTCTGCCCGCATCCTATCCGAGGAAAATCTTAACTGCTTCTACCTGCAATTACGTGTTACAATTCTAACTGATTCTGTCCGCATACTGTCCGAGGGAAATCTTAACTGCGTCTGTCTGCAATTTCGTGTTACAACTCTAACTGTTTCTGTCCGCATCCTATCAGAGGCAAATCTTAACTGCGTCTACCTGCAATTACGTGTTACAATTCTAACTGTTTCTGCCCGCATCCTATCCGAGGAAAATCTTAACTGCGTTTACCTGCAATTACGTGTTACAATTCTAACTGATTTTGTCCGCATACTGTCTGAGGGAAATCTTAACTGCGTCTGTCTGCAACTACGAATCCTGTCTGTTTTTATCTGCATTCTGTACGCATCAGATGCTGACGGTATCTATTTGTAATTGCGGATACCGTATCCATCTGCATCTGTACGCAATGTCGACCTATAGAAATTTGTCTGCAACTATGGATACGATTCCTGCCTGTTTCAGATAGGAGTTGAATTTTTTCTTCAACGTTGCTGTTAGAGCGAACAGGATTTCGTTAGATATTACCAGCAACTATATAACAGCAACGTTGAAGAAATAGATTCAACTCCTATCTGAAACAAACAGGAATCGTATCCATATAGTTACAGACAGATTCCTATAGGTTGGCATTGCATACAGATGCAGATGGATGCGGTATCCGCAATTACGGATAGATACAGTAAGCATCTGATGCGTACAGAATGCGGACAGAAACATACAGGATTCGTATCCGTAGTTGCAGACAAATTCCTATAGGTCGACATTGCGTACAGATGCAGATGGATGCGGTATCCGTAATTACGGATAGATACCGTCAGCATCTGATGCGTACAGAATGCGGACAGAAACATACAGGACTCGTATCCGTAGTTGCAGACAAATTCCTATAGGTCGACATTGCGTACAGATGCAGATGGATGCGGTATCTGTAATTACGGATAGATACCGTCAGCATCTGATGCGTACAGAATGCGGACAGAAACATACAGGACTCGTATCCGTAGTTGCAGACAAATTCCTATAGGTCGACATTGCGTACAGATGCAGATGGACGACGATTCGCGACAACGCCGCTAGGCGGCGCATGATGAAAAGCGTTTCTCACATTTAAAATACAACCAGCCATAATATATAAGGCAGGCGTTCTGTCAGGCGACAACCAGAAAAATTACAGTGTCGTAACTGGAGGAATCCCTTCTCCTGGCGTTTAAAGGTAGAATCTACCTGATAACTACAAACCTTCCACAATGTACATGTATTTGCAGTAATAAGAAATGAATAAAACGCATTTGCAGTTAGAAACGGATAGAGCGGGCAAATCATAATTGCATGCAAATGCAGATAGATATCCTGCCTGGTTTTGCAATCAGATGCGGATAGACATTCAAAACTGATTGCGTATAGAAACGGATAGGATTCGTAATTACGTTTGCGGATAGATTCGGATAAGTTCCGTTCCGTATAAATGCAGATAGATATTCTGTCAGGTTCCGCAATCAGATGCGGATAGACATTCAAAACTGCTTGCGTATAGAAACGGATAGGATTCGTAATTACGTTTGCGCATAGATTCGGATAAGTTCCGTTCCGTTAGGAATCAGTTAGATGCAGTTAGCCATGCATGCCATACCTATCCGCTTTTACGGCCAGAAGCCGATAGATTGCGTAACCTGTTCCTAACCGTATTTGCCCGTAATTGCGTGGATAGAAACACACAATTTTGCTGACAGAAACAGATAGGTGCGCGTTCTGACCGTTTCTGTCCGGAATTTTTACCAGGGTGGTCTACAATTCCTTTGTACGTACGTTTTAGGGCTTGAAATTTTGTGGAGCATTTTATACCTGTTACATCATAACCTTTGTCTCGCATAATCTTTGCTATATTCTCCCAGTATTGTTTTACAGTACATTTGCCGTTGTGATACTCATCTTTATAATCATTATATATACTTAAAAGTAACAAATATGAGTGCCTGTAATATTATAAAACGTATTATGCTTTGAACATTTTACATATTTGTAGGTAAATCTGTACAACAATTAGAATATAAGCATCAAGTTTAGCTTACCTTCCTATTTTCATTATTAGATTTGCTGGTACTACTGTCCATACTGTCACTACTGCTATTACTGTTACTACTGATATGTGTACGTTTACCTAAACATCAAATAGGCATAAAATAAGCATATAGGCATATAGGAATATATAGGCATCAAGTTTAGCTTACCTTTCACATTTCCAACGATGCTAGTACTACTGTTCGTACTGGTACTCGCTGAAATACATAAAATAAATTAACATAACCTGCATATGAAATATCATTTGAGTATCATATGAAATGAGTAATAACTCATTTCATAATGCATTCCATAGCCCAAAGGCAGGGCTGAAGGCGCCTACGCTCATAATCCAAGAGAAGCTAACCTCCAAAAAAGAAAAATTACTCATTTCATATATTTATATTTAAGTATACCTATTATATTTACGTTTATTGGTAGGCAGTGATACAGCATTGCAGGTCTTCACGGGTTTCCCTTCCTTAGCACTTTTCAACAATAATGTTGCAAAAGTCATGTCTATAAAATAAACAGTTTTCAGATTTATGAAAATATTAAAATTATTTATTATTATATTAATTACATAAATTTAGTAACCTTTTCGGGCTTTTTCCGCATCTTCGTGACTAACAATTACTGTGTATTTCTTTTTGTTGTCTTCCAGGTCCACAAGAACCAATTCTTCCAGTAGTGCCGCCATAGCCGTGACGTTTGGTAACGTTCTTATGCCGGGATTACGATGAATTTAACGTAACGGGACGCGACGGGACGTGAAGTAACGTAAAACCTAAACACATTGTTTTTATATGCGGCTGATTACGATCGACTTTACGTAACGTGACGTGAAGTATCAGAACTCAACGCGACGTAAAGCTTGCCAATGTTCAAGCTTCACGTCGCGTTTCGCGGTTGCATTCAAATTCAAGTGTGACATTTGACATTGTGTTGCGCATTCAGAAATAGCGAAGCAATAATATTTAATATTGAATATGTCGATCAACGGAAACGGAGCTCTTCTAATAAATTATGTCCATCACCAAACTAGGATCTTCTCCGAAAAATCTCTCTTACACCAACGGTTTGTACTCGTTTCTTCTTTCGCAGTTGAAGATACAAGTATCCGGCCAAAATTATAAATTAAAAAACTGATAATGCCTCATAGCAGAATTCATTTGAAATTACCAAGCAGGAACTACCAACGAGAATGACAACGAACCTTCTATTCATACCACAACCTTTTAACAACAAGCTGTCAAATCATTTTTCAATGCACGCTGCTTCACGTTACGGCGATCGTAATTTCAAGATGTACTTTTGCCGTTAAGTTCACGTTACGTTACTTCGCGTCTCGTCGAAGTAACGTAACCTCACCTCGCGAGCCGCAGTAATGAAAGTAGGAAGTGACGACAAAATCTATGACGTCACATGAACACGAAAGCGCTTTGGCAGCTTACTGCCGCGTATAATGGAACGGATTTACAGTGCTGCCAGTACTGCGAGTGAATAGCGAAACGCAGCCACTGACGAATTCAATTTTGAAAAGGCTGTTTGCAATGCGATTGGGATAACCCGATGGAGATTAAATTATCTTCGACTGCCCTCCCTGGAGTGGCACCCGTTTGACCACGTTAATATTGACCACGGTCCCGATTGACCACGTTGAAATTGACCACGTTGCGATTGACCACGTTGATATTGACCACGTTGCGATTGACCACGGTCCCGATTGACCACGGTTCCGATTAACCACCGTCTCGATTGACCACGGTCCCTATTGACCACCGTTTCGATTGAGCACGGTCCCGATTGACCACCGTCACAATTGACCACGGTTCCGATTGACCACGATCTCGATTGACCACGGTCTCGATTGACCACTATCCCGATTAACCACGATCCCGATTGACCACCGTTCCGATTGACCACGGTCTCGATTGACCACAGTCCTGATTGACCACGTTGAGATTGACCACGTTGAGATTGACCACGTTGCGTTTGACCACGTTAATATTGACCACGTTGCGATTGAGCACGGTCCCGATTGACCACGGTCCCGATTGACCACCGTTTCGATTTAACACGGTCCCATTTTACCACGGTCCCGATTAACCACGGTTCCAATTGACCACAGTTCCAATTGGCCACAGTCGCTATTGACCACGTTGAGATTGACCTCGTTGCGTTTAACCACGTTGAAATTGACCACGTTAATATTGATCACGTTACGATTGCCCACGGTTCCGATTGACAACGGTCCCGATTGACCACGTTTCTGATTGACCACGGTCCCGATTGACCACGTTGATATCGACCACGTTCCCGATTGACCACGTTGATATTAATCACGGTCCCGATTGACCACATTGCAATGTGCAATGCAGTGGTATAAAATTATATCCGACATTGTTATTTTGTGATGAATTTTATGCAAAATTATAATTTGTTAATAAATTTCCTAAACTAAATGTACAGTAGTAAATAAAAATGCTGGAACAACAATGTTATTAATTAACATAACCAATAACAGAATAAATTTTAAACCATATTGTTCGAACTGGTTAGCGTTATTTCTGCTAAAAAATTCAATTTTTGCACAAAAAGCACTTTTCTAGTTTCTATCTTTAAGCGAAAAAATTATATTTTTTTTCGCTAAAAAACGAGAAAGACGTACGTTCTGTATATTAATTTTATTATTTGAGGCCATTGCGTTACAATTTATATTACGATAGTGTAGACGCTTTCCATTTACACTTAAGTGAGCTGAGTCACTCAGTTTTGTAAATACTTTAGACTTAGAATACTCAGATAAGACGTCAGTTTTTTAGTGAATAAAAGAAATTTACCTGATTATTTTGGTGACAAAGCTATCGCATAACAATACAAGTTTCTAATCTCACTTTTAATAGTACAGTAAAAAGAACATGGTCTCGATTATGAATAAAAATGCATTGAATTTCACTTTCCATCAGCATTAAAAGGAACGTGTATTCAACTGACGTCAAGTGAGAATTAACTGAGTTTTGATGCAAATAGAAAGCTATTTATGTGTCTTCTTAAGTAAAATTGCACAATATATAAGACTCGGATTTATGATTTATTTATAGTTATCGAATATAAATTAGATATTAAGGTAAATATTGAGATAGATATTAAGATAGTGGAGAATGTAATCTGCTTTACTTGACATAGAAGTCTCCCGCCTGACTTTATCGCTAAGTTTATATTTATGAGTGCAAGCAACATGGCTTAATAATACGAAAGAATATCAAATCTTTTTAAATACGTTTTGTACTTCACACTTTAAAAAATATATTTGTAGGCAGTATTGCACGTACAAAAGTTATCACATTTCAATTTAACATAATATTACGTACATCTAATCGTATTGCCTCAAAAATTAAAAAATACGTTTTTGGATAACTTAAGAATACTGAGAATACTAACGTAAGGATTAAACAGAACTAAACAGAATTAAACAGAACTACTGTTTCCGCCGAATAAACTTAAATCTGTCACTAACTTAATTTCATTTGGCAGCACGCATGAAAAGGAAATCTATTCCATTATTGTAACACATACATTGTGTCATTGTTCTAGTTATAGATATGAATAAGTATCGCGTTCAAATGCATAGCCATGTTGGATATACATTTAATACCAACCAAGTAATTAAACAGATCTGGACAGAACTAAACAGAATTAAACAGAACTTTTGTTTCCACCGAATAAACTTAAATCTATGTCTCTTACTTATAAAATACATTTGGCAGCACGCATGAAAAGGAAATCTATTCCATTATCGTGACACATACATTGTGTCATTGTTCTAGTTATAGATATGAATAAGTATCGCGTTCAAATGCATAGCCATGTTGGATATACATTTAATACCAAGCAAGTAATTAAACAGATCTGAACAGAACTAAACAGAATTAAACAGAACTTTTGTTTTCACCAAATAAACTTAAATCTATGTCTCTTACTTATAAAATACATTTGGCAGCACGCATGAAAAGGAAATGTGTTCCATTATCGTAACACATACATTGTGTCATTGTTCTAGTTATAGATATGAATAAGTATCGCGTTCAAATGCATAGCCATGTTGGATATACATTTAATACCAACCAAGTAATTAAACAGATCTGAACAGAACTAAACAGAATTAAACAGAACTTTTGTTTCCACCGAATAAACTTAAATCTATGTCTCTTACTTACAAAATACATTTGGCAGCACGCATAAAAAGAAAATGTGTTCCATTATCGTAACACATACATTGTGTCATTGTTCTAGTTATAGATATGAATAAGTATCGCGTTCAAATGCATAGCCATGTTGGATATACATTTAATACCAAGCAAGTAATTAAACAGATCTGAACAGAACTAAACAGAATTAAACAGAACTTTTGTTTCCACCGAATAAACTTAAATCTATGTCTCTTACTTATAAAATACATTTGGCAGCACGCATGAAAAGGAATCTATTCCATTATCGTAACACATACATTGTGTCATTGTTCTAGTTATAGATATGAATAAGTACCGCGTTCAAATGCATAGCCATGTTGGATATACATTTAATACCAAGCAAGTAATTAAACAGTTCTGAACAGAACTAAACAGAATTGAACAGAACTTTTGTTTCCACCGAATAAACTTAAATCTATGTCTCTTACTTATAAAATATATTTGGCAGCACGCATGAAAAAGAAATCTATTCCATTATTGTAACACATACATTGTGCCATTGTTCTAGTTATAGATATGAATAAGTATCACGTTTAAATGTACAGCCATATTGGATATACATTTAAGCAAGGAATTAAACAGAACTGAACGGATTTAAACAGAATTAAACAGAATTTTTGTTTAGATCCGTTCAGTTTTGTTTCATTCCTTGCTTAAATGTATATCCAATATGGCTGTACATTTGAACGTGATACTTTTTCATTTCTATAAACTACAAAAAGTAACACAATTTACGTGGGTAGTCTGAAAAGTTTTGAGCCTCAAACATTATTTTTTTGGTCAAATTTGGTCAAATAGTCTCCTTTTAAGTCGATGTTAGGCTCAAAACTTTTCAGACTATCCTCGTATGTGTAATATGTGTATTAATAATGGAATCGATTTTTTGTGCATGCTGCCAAATGTATTTTATAAGTAAGCGACAGATTTAAGTTTATTCGACGGAAACAGTAGTTCTGTTTAATTCCTTGCTTAGTATTAAATGTATATTCAATATGGCTGTGCCGTATTTGAGCGTGATACTATTAATATCTATAACTGTTCTGTTCTGTTTAATTCTGTTTAGTTCTCTTCAGTTCTGTTTAATTTCTTCCTTAGTATTCTCAGTATTCTCTATTAAGTTATCCAAAAATGTATTTTGTAGTTTTTGATGCAATAAAATTAGATGTACGTAATATGTAATGTAATACGAAGCGATTACAAAATTGACTATGTGATAACTTTTGTACGTGCAATACTGTCCAAAAATATATTCTTTCAATGTGTGAAATACACAAAATGCATTTGAAAAGATTTAATATCCTTTTGTACTATTTAGCCATGTCGTTTGCGCTCATAAATATAAACTTAGCGATAAAATCATGCAGGAGATTCTGCATGTTAAATAAGGCATATTACATTTTCCGCTATTTAATATCTATCTTAATATCTACCTCAATGTTTATCTTAATATCTATCTTAATCTCTATTACATATTCGATAATCACAGATATATCATAAATAAGTTTTATTGCGCAATTATACCTAAGAAAACACACATTTTAACGTAATTGCCTGAGATAACACAATTCTTAAATTATACTCTTAAGTAAAACATACATCTTTCCCTTTTATCAAAAAAATAAAACATTTTACAACTTTTTCGCTTAAAGAACTACAAAAATGCTTTTTGTACGAAAATTGAGTTCCTTTAGCAGAGGTAACGCTAACCAACACGAACAATATGGTTGATTGATTTGATTTATTAATCAATTATTACTAGATACTGACTTCTGCTGAACTTATAATCGGAGGTATACTTATATATTTTTATTTATTATATTTCTAGATGGAGATATTAGAAGGAAAACAACATGGATCTCAATTGTATGTTTATAACAATTATACTTATTATAAAGACAATAGATATGATCATATTTATCGGTGCTCAAAACGTAGAACTGAAAAATGTTCTGCATTTCTCACCTCTGACGTCACGATCTCACAAATGTTGAAAAAGCCTATGAGCCTACAGTAATAGTAAAGTAAAATAAGTTCTAGTAATAGTTGTTTTTTTTACGTGTAATCGACACTGTAATTCACTTATAATTACACATTTATGTAACCGTCACCTTAAATGCTATCAATTAAAAATTGCGTTAATACTTCAAGTTCAACATTAAAAAACAGTTTTCTGTTATACCTCATGTTGTTCCGAGGTCGACTTTTGTATCTTATTTGGAAGTAAAACGTTATTGAGCTTCTGACATGATTAAAGACATGACCATGATTAAAGACACGACTGGCTTTGCTATATCCTTGTTCTTATGAGGCGTTATTGTATATACATAATGGAATGCTCGCTGCACAATGTACGGCCGTTCTTTATGTAAGATATCAAAGACGACAGGTCCAATGGTTTCTGCATTTGATTTGCTACCTGTAATATAAGCATAATTTAATTAATTTCATTCTTCCTTACATTACTTGCCCTTTCTTGCATTTTAATAAACGTTTTTTCATACCATGACTGGAATCTTCTTGGCCTCTCGTAGATTTTTTATAAGGATGTCGTATTGGTCATAATTCTAGATAAGGCGGGCTGCAATTTATGAACGACATTCCATATTAATTCACACCGTTTTATCACCCGCGATTGTTGAGATTCCGTTGCATTTTCCATCAAAAGGGTTTCCAAAAGAATTTCGGCAACTTTGTTGGCTTCATATATAGCTATAATAAAAAGACCTATGCCAAGTATCCACCAACAAAATATATATTTTAATCGTGAGTAATACGGTATCGTAATTACCTGCTTTCAATTCTCTCGTCATCATTACTGTTTGGCAATTGATGTTTTGAGGACCAATGTCAGTTACGATCGCTGTAATTTGACTAGATAAAACTGAAGTACGTTGAACGATACCTTGCACTTGAAGCTGCGTTACTGGTTTACTGTTATCCAGACAATCTGAGATTGTCCTTATACGTTCTTTAAGATTCTAGCACTATAGACAAAGAAATCGAGATATCTCTTAAGGGGATGTTGGAGTGGCAAGAATTACCGACATTTTTTTCGGGCCGCTAAACTTTGAATTGGCTTTACGGAATTGAATTTTTTTTACAGAATTAAAGTACGCATAAAAACGAAGAGTGCTAGTTTTAAGAGTGCGTTGGTTTT
Organism: Temnothorax ravouxi; assembly: GCA_030770255.1. Lineage (NCBI taxonomy): Eukaryota > Metazoa > Arthropoda > Insecta > Hymenoptera > Formicidae > Temnothorax > Temnothorax ravouxi. Next base: position 13,775 of record JASTWP010004374.1, read on the forward strand.
ACATCAAAAACAAAAAAAAAATAAAAAAATTATATCTATAACGTGACAACATTTGCTGCACATAAAAATTTAGACTTTGTACGTATAAAATAAGCAAACGTCACTTTCGGAAATACAATAAAGAAGAATCTTGTGCTTGCAGAAATGAGCTGCGAGCTTTAGTATAAGAGAATAATAGCCTGAAAATCTCATATGTATTTTTGCGTGCGGAGTAGCATTGCGTGTAGTGAGAGATGGCGCAGCAATCGAAACAAGGACAGAGCTTCTCGTTAGACAAGGGCAGATATAGGCCGGTAATATAGAAAATGATAGAAAACGAATTAGAACGGAACTAAAAATGTTCGACATTACCGACATCGAGGAAGTTCGGCTGTCACTCCAGTATCCCCTTAATAACGCAGAATGATGATCGAAAACGCGACTGAACATCGCTGCGACCGACGAACGTGATGGAAATGTTGTCCCCCGCCTCTCGCCGGATGCTACCGGGGATGCTCGCGATAACGGGAGCGGGAAAGGGCCTCCGGACGTGGAGATCGGCAACAGCGACGGCGACGTCCCTGTTTTGTCACACGCCTGAACGTGGCACTCATCATTTTTAAGTCCCTTGCACAATGCCAGGCAACAGGCAATAAGAACAGGAAATAACCAAAAAATCGTTAATTACAACCTAAAAAATTCAAATGCTGTGATTGGTTGGCAACAGGCAATAGGCACAGAATTTTCAACGTGACGGAAACTCTGTGTCTATTGCCTGTGTCACTGTTTATTCTGCATTTATACATGATTTCTAATTTCTATTTCCTGTTCCTATTGCCTGTTGCCTGGCATTGTGCAAGGGGCTTTTTTTTGAGCTTCTGACTTCTGATCGCTGCCGATGTGCTGGCCCGCGCCGTTTGAGTCGTCGTTCTTAAGCCCGGTCCACATAGGTCGCAAAACGCAAAACACAAGCAGACCACATGTCAATTTAACCTCTATACACAGAGAGGTTAGATTGACATGTAGACTGTGCGTGTGTCTTGCGTTTTGCGAACTGCGGCCTATGTAGACCGAGCTTTATAGGTCTGTTCTTTGCAGCTGAACTGGCTGCACTAGTTCAGAGGTTATCTTTTTTACACCACATTGGAAGGAAAAGGATGAACTCTGAACTAGTGCAGCTAGTTCAGCTGTAAAGAACAGACCATATGGCTTCTGCCCACAGGACGCGGAAACGCTTGCCGCGCGGCAAGAAGCGACGCGGTAGCCAATCAACGTGTTGCTTTTCCGTAAGAACCAAAAGTTTATTGGCTACCGCGTCGCTTCTTGCTGCACGGTAAGCGTTTCCGCGTCCTGTGTGCAGAAGCTATAAGGTTTTGATCTATCACGTTGCTTGATTCACCCGTCTGTAACCGTAACCGGCCAAATCGAGCAACGCAATTGGTCGAAAACTTAATTATAGCTTAACCGACTGTTGTCCGTGCATACTAACATAACAGCCAATCGGAACGTCCGACATTTGTCGTACGACAAATGAAATAGTACCCTAGTGCCCCTATATAAGGACTTTGGCACAGTAAAACTTAAGCAGTAAGAAATCAACGGTATGGATTCGCTACCGCTTAGGGCCGTGCCTTAAGTTCTTGATTGTGATTGGCTAATTTGCTTACTGCTTGAGTTTTACTGCTTAAATTTTTCTAGGTGCCACAACCTTAAAGGTCTATCCAGACAAACTTGCATAGCACATAAATATAAGCTTAAGAAAATTGATTGGTCCATATATATGTGCATAATGCCCGTATTAGACTACGGATTGGGATTGAAATTGGATTGAAATTTGACCAATCAAAGCAAAATTTACTAAACTTGAGATCAGTTTTCTCTATTCTGATTGATTAAATTTTAATCCAATCTTAATCCCAATCCGCAGTCTGATACGGGCTTAAGGAAATAAATTAATCCATTTCTTTATGCATATGCTTATGCACTTATGCAAGTTTGTCTGGATTGACCTTAAAGCGGGGAGCACACACTTTTGCACAACGCATAATACGTAAGCATAAGAAAACTGATTGGTCTATTTCCTTATGCACATGTGTATGGACCAATCAATTTTCTTATGCTTACGCATTATGCGCTGTGCAGAAGTGTGTGCTCCCCGCTTAAGAGTCTGGCAACTGAGTGGACTCACGTGTATGCTTTGGAATAAAATGGCGGGAGCCAATAGAATTATTCTAATCTTTAGATTAAGGCCAGTTAAGGCATAATGGAGGATTCATACTGCGTCCGACGATCCAACATCCAATAGGAAATTTTTGTCTCTAATAATAAATTCTGTTATTGGATGTCGGATCGTCGTACGTCGAACATCGGACGCAATGTGAATCCTCCATAAGTTCGTGCATACGACGATACGACCCACTCATGCCTCACCATGCTCCTAATCATTCCAACGTACTCCAAAAACTCATCTGCCCTTTTATTACTCAGTTATTCTGCATCTTTGCTTTGCACATCGTTGTGACAGATTACCTAACCTCTCGTAAAACTATCGTGTTGCAAATACATAATAAGTAATTAAAGTTTTTACACGAGCTACACATAGTATTAATTAATTTTATAATAAAACGTCTATTTCAGATAGAAAGGACCTGAGAACGACATATACCATGCATCTGTAACAATTTGCAGAACAGGCTTTGTCATCAACCACCAAAAAAAAGAATTCATCAACAAAGCACGAAATTCTTTTAAACGAGAGTTTATTATTATTTTTTCCGAAATATTAACATCCATCCCTTTATTTCTTTTTATGAAATCTGTCTTTGCCTATCAAAGCATGTTTGTAGACTGCTGTTCTCTGCAAGCAATAAACATAAAATATCATCTAACATGTCACATACAAAAAGCAAGAGCATATATGTATATGTCATATAGAATTAAAAAGTTTAACTGCATAATATTTATAATTGTGTGTATGTATATACGTTTTCTTCTTATGAAAATATTCTGATAGTAAATGTCAGATATTAAATGTTACAACATTATTAAGATTTTTATATAGAAATACTTTCATATACATAACAATGATGTGCATGTCAAAGATGCTGAATGGTATAATATAATTATTAATTATTGATGGGTAATAGAATACCAACAAAAAAAACAGAAATATATTTGTTTGCAGAACTGTTAATACACGTTCTTTCCATGAAATTGTTACTATCAGGATATTTTCCTAAGAAACGCATATACATATGCATGTAAGTAAGAATATTATGTTCACTTAAGTTTTTAATTTCGATAATGCATATATGTATATACGTATAATATGCTGCTGCTTTTTGTCGGTAAATGTTGGGTTGACGGTAAATGAAATGTAGTATGTATCGTCACGCACAAGAAGCAGCAGCATATTATATATGTAAATATCAGCAAATTAAAAGCTTAACTATACATAATATTCTCACTTACATGCATATACGTTTCTTATAAAAATATTATGATAGTAACATTTTCTCAGAAAACAGTTCTGAAAACAAGTATATTTTTGTTTTTTATTAGTACTTTGCTACCGCTCAATAATTAATAATTATAATTGTATTATACCATTCAGCGTCTTTGACATGCACATCATTGTTATGTACATGAAAGTATATCTAATTAATATTGTAACATTTAATATCTGACATTTACTATTAGAATATTTTTATAAGAAAGAAACGTATATACATATACACAAGTAAAAATATTATAAAGTTAAACTTTTTAATTCTATATGATACATATATAACATACCGTTGCCTTTTGTATGTAACTTGTTGGATGATATTTCATATTCAATACCTATAATGATCATAACACTGTATAAACATGCTTTGATAGCTAAAGACAAATCTTCCCAAAAAATCCAAGAAATAAACGGATGGATGTTGATATTTTCATAACATTTCACAAGATTCTAATAGCGGAAACAGTAATAATAAACTCCTGCTTAAAAGAATCTCTTGCTTTGTTGATGAATTCTTTTTTGATGGTTGATGACTTCTTCTGCAAAGTGCTACAGATGCATGTTATATGTTAATTGTTCTCAGTTTTTTTTTCTGTCTGAAAAATGGGCATTTAGTAAAGTTAATCAGTAGCATAATATTCAGAATTTCTTGTGCAGAGTAATTATAATAAAAAGTTATTAAATCTCACGAATATACCTACTTACCTTATCACAGTTTATGAGACAGCTAATAATTTTAAGGTTTCGACATCAGCAACTTGTTTTGTTAATGATTTTTTTCATTTCAGCATTAACAGAAATAGATTGTACAAATCACCATGCTACTTTTAATAAAGATATAGAAATCTGATGTATTACTGTAAATAAGAAAGAGCTATTATTTATTAGTATATTGTTAGGAATGACACGTAATTATGTGCATTTGTAAAAAGTATTTAAATACAGGATACTTACATAAATAATGACAAATATAATCAATTAAACGTTTTCTGATATTCATTTCCTTCCGATTACAGTACTCTAATCTTTTACACGTGCAACACGTCGTTTTAAAAAAAAAGATTTAGAGAAATTGTAGTCAATTTGAGTGCATAAAAACTATATAATAACTTATTATGTGTGTACAACGTGATGTTACGAGAGGTTAGGAAATCTGTCATAACAATGATGTGCGAGGTAAAGATGTAGAATAATATAATAATTATTAATTATTATTGAGCCGAAAATTGACAACAAAAAGTAGAGATATACTTCCTTGATAGCAGTTAACATACATTTTTTCCCATGAAGTTGATATGACAGATTTCCTAACCTTTCGTAAAATCATTGTGTTGTATAAATACTGAGATATTACTTATATCTCAGTGGTTGTACATACATAATAAGTTATAGTTTTTACACATTCAAACTTTACTGCAAATTGTCCAAATCTATTTTTCTTGACAAAGTGTCATAAAAGGTATAGAACACTGTAATCAGAAAGTGACATAAGAGACTGTAACATCCCTGGTAAAAATTACCGTTAGAAACGGATAGAACGTGCATTCTATCCGTTTCTGACTGCTTTACTATGCGTTTCTTTCCCTGCAATTACGGATAGAAACAGATAAAAAGTGTTGCAGATTCTATAAGGACTGTGTACGCAAAAACGGTTAAAAAGAAAGATCCTAATGGAAGAATTATAGAATTACCAATTAATCGAATCCTATCTTTTTACGCTGTTTATACACATTTTCTGGATCTATTGCATTTACTGTTATTTTTATATGCAACTTGTTGTTCTTGCGCTAACCTAAAAATACCATTTACATGTACATTTTTGATTCTAAACATTAATCTAAAAAAAATTCATAAATTAGCTGGATTTGCAAGCAAAGAAAAAAAGCGTTCTTTAAGCATTCTTATATAAATGAAAATTGCTGTTACCAAAACATTACCATTGTTCGTCATTTAACGTATAAGGTAAAAATAGATTTACAGCATAAGTAGGGATTACAGCCTAATTAGAAAAATTTTACTTTTAAAATTGAAGACGATTACTTTTAATTTATGTGTAATTATAAATAGTACTCACCTTTGGTTTATGGCAGCTTGCTCGTATCGTCGCTATCACTCGCCATACGACATAACGCACTACGCCAAAGCTTGTATGTTACTTACGTCCATCGACTACATCTATCCGTCATAGATCGCTACGCCATGTCATGTGCTTTGGCCCAAAGAGTCTGGCAGTAACTAAAAGGATACGCGTCCAATTAATACCATTAAACCCACATTTCGGGAAAGATGCTAAAGTAGCTCGCCATATATCTCGCAATTAATTTCTCGCCCGCGGCGATCGAGAATTATCGAATGAACGGACGATATCGCTATACTAATACGCGATTCCTCGCTTGCTCCTTTTAGAAATCGTGTCGTTAATTTCGACGCTATTCGCATAGATGGGTAGCGTATTTGAAAGTGGCGACTGTACGGATTAAGGTATGACTTATCGAGCAATATGAGGAACAATATCCGCCAGTGCTCTCGCTAAAATCGGATTCGTTATTCCATCTAATTGGAAAATAGTTGTCATCCATTCACGCGCGGCTTTTTATAATTATCTGTATGATTAATACCACTTTCTACGTGTAGAGTTTAGATAATTAACTATTTTTATGTAATATATTTCAAATTCATGGAGTAAGTTTCAATTACGATGAAGTTCTCGAAAATTTACTGTATAACTTGGAAAATCGCGAGACATTTACAAAAAAAATTATTTATTATTATCTTAACATAGCAATTAATAATTAATGCTTAATTATCAGAGAATGTTTATGTAAAAATTTCATGTATTAAAACTTTTGAAATCCGTTGTTTTATATCCCAGACAGCACTATATCCAAAATCGGGACGTAAGACGTCTTTTAGACATCATATCATGAGATGTCTTAACGATGTCTTTAAGACATGTTAATTATTTGCCGATTTTGGACATACGTCCAGTCTAGGATATAACTTGACTTGTAAGTGGATTTGTGTAAAAATTCAATTTAATCTATGGAGAGGTCAAGCGGCCGATCCTACAGTTCGACCGGAATAAGAAAAAATTCAAAAATCTAAGTGGTTTATATCTTTTTCACAAAATTATATTATCTAACTTAACTCAAGTAACATGTATTTAAAAAAAAAAGATGTGAAATCTTTTAATTTCTTCTAACGTAAGTAATAGCTTCATATCTTTTTCACAAAATTATATTACCTAACTTAACTCAAGTGACATGTACTTAAAAAAAAAGATGTGAAATCTTTATTTTCTTCTTCACAAAATTATATTACCTAACTTAACTCAAGTGACATGTATTTCAAAAAAAGATGTGAAATCTTTAAATTAAATTGCGACAATTGTAAAGAGAATATGTATATTGCTTTGAAAGATAATTGTTATGCAACTACTTTAAAGAAATAAAACCCAAGTGGTATCTTCGTATTTCTATTCAAGGGTCTTCCTATTCTAAACCCAAATGATAATAGCTTCTTAATTCTGTTTAACAAATTTTTAATATTACAAAGAATTAAAAAAGTAACGGTACAAAATAAAAATATATAATTAAAACAAAATAAATAAATTTTTCTTGTAAAAAAACTTGGCGCTGCTTTTTTACTCCTGTCGCATTCTTCCCTAAATTATGTTTATTGTTTTTTATTCAATCAAAAATCTTAGTACTAATGTTTAAATTGCAAAGTCTAGCAGCGCCAAGTTATTTTACAAGAAAAATTTATTTATTTTGTTTTAATTAAATATTTTTATTTTGTACCGTTACTTTTTTAATTCTTTGTAATTAAAATAATTCTTTGTAATATTAAAAATTTGTTAAACAGAATTAAGAAGCTATTATCACTTAGGTTTAGAATAGGAAGACCCTTGAATAGAAATACGAAGATACCACTTGGGTTTTATTTCTTTAAAGTAGTTGCATAACAATTATCTTTCAAAGCAATATACATATTCTCTTTACAATTGGCGCAATTTAATTTAAAGATTTCACATCTTTTTTTGAAATACATGTCACTTGAGTTAAGTTAGGTAATATAATTTTGTGAAAAAGATATGAAGCTATATTACTTACGTTAAAAGAAATTAAAAGATTTCACATCTTTTTTTTTTTAAATACATGTCACCTGATAAGTTAGATAATATAATTTTGTGAAAAAGATATAAACTACTTAGATTTTTGAATTTACAAAATATATTGCGTGTACTTGGCACTTTTTTTTACCTTTTTGAAAAAGGTATTTTTGTACTGATATCACCTATTTTGTAGTGTTAAGCAAGAATCTGCCAAACATTTTTATTGTTTATTTTTTAATTAGCAATAACAACAAATACATAAAAATTAATAATATTTAAGTAAAAGTAAATTATACATTTCTCACAAAAATTGAAAAAACACTAAATTTATCTGTTGGGATATAGGAATTTCGCTGGAATAAGCGTGAACCACGTGTTAAAGTGAGAAAAAATAGAACACTTTTATTCGAGTCACTTTTGACACAAAACAAAAATATAGTTCTAGCAGTGTTCGCACAAATGTAAGTGAATAATTTTTGTCTTATAAACTGTTTAAACAAAACTAGGATTGCGCCGATATTCGCCGATACACGAAACATTTACTTTTCGCCGAACCGTTGCACGTGTCTTTACGCAAGCAAGCGTGAGCAGATTCTAAAACGTGGATGATCTAGCGCTCACGTTAATATTGGTCGATACCAACAGAGTGCGTAACTTGCCGGGTTACAATTACATCAGCGCACTCACTTTCGTCTATCGGGAGAATTGCGCGCTTTACGAAATTACTTATTTCTAACACCTACCCTTAATTTTGTAAACGCTTAACTATTCTAATTGTTAGTCTTATTCATAAGTTGGTTATTTAGTTCTACATATTTTATTTTCCCTAACGGCTTAGTTAGTATGTCTGCAATTTGCAAGTTGGTTGGGCAATACTCTATTTCGATAAACTTAGTTTTATACATCTCGTGTACAAATCGGTATTTCACGTCTATATGTTTAGTGCGTCTGTTTATTATTCCGTTCTTAATTAAACTTATTGTGCTTTGATTATCTATTTTCAATACAGTTGATACTTTATTTTCTGTTAACTCTTCTATTAATGAATTTAGATATTGAAGTTCTTTACAACAGTCTGATGCCGCTATGTATTCCGCCTCTGTAGTAGATAACGCAATTGTCGCTTGTTTTCGAGATCCCCAGCTAATCGGTCCGCCTCGAAAGAAAACTATGTACCCGGTGGTACTTTTCCTTGTTTCTGGATCTCCTGCGTAGTCAGAGTCGCAAAAGGCCACAAGTTTATTTAAATTCTATGCCATTGTCTAAAGTGCCCTTTAAGGTAGTTCTCCGGTCCTTATACTAGAGAAAATCGATTTTCTATAGATTTTCTTGAAACTATAAATATACGTTAATTTAGTTGTGCTTTATGCGTGGTATAAATTTCAGTACCTCTTCCGGTATAAAAAATAAAGATACTGAGCCTCAAAGTTTCAACTTTTAATAATGAAAAGGTTTCCAGACCAAACGGTAAGAGACGAGGTTGGTCAAAAGGACCAAAGTTGCTCCTCTCGTCGAGTTCTATAAGGAAAAAATGCCAAAATTAAAAAAAAATTAAATTAAAAAATTTTTGGTAAAAATTGAAACTTTGAGGCTCAGTATCTTGATTTTTTATACCGGAAGAGGTACTGAAATTTATACCACGCATAAAGCACACCTAAATTAACGTATATTCACAGTTTCAAGAAAATCTATAGAAAATCGATTTTCTCTAGTATAAGGACCGGAGAACTACCTTAAGTATCGCAAAATACGTTTTACAATCGTTACATCATTATCGGTGGGATTTTGAACCCGTCTACTTGCAATGTTAACCGCAAATGAAATATCCGGTCGCGTTCTAGTTGTTAAGTATAGTAAACTCCCTACAGCTTCTCTATATGGAAATTTTTCATTTCTTAAGCTATCAAGAGACACGGTAGTGTCTCGCGCCAAGTACACGCGGAGCGAGACCGCACCGTGACTCTTTTACGCGACGCGACGGGTTGCGAGTACCCGAGATGTTGAGATCTCGATAACGAGTGAACGGATCAAGTTCTAAGTAGGCTTGATCGATAGTTGGGGTCAAAATAAGGGGGGTATCTCCTATATAATTTTCCGCTACGTGCCCTACGAGCGGAGATATTGCGACGCAAATCCAAAATGTGAAAAATTTTTTTTAAGATACTACTTCCTAACGCCGATTATAACATACGTGTAACAAACAGATAACAGAGAAATGTCGCTTTCACTTTTTCGCCACTGGCGGCGCTTTCGGGCTCGCCAGTTTCGATATCGCGCGCGTATTTTGAACGATCTAGTAGATAAATTATAGGTCGATAGACTTATCGGTCAAAAGGAAGATTTCTATTTAGGTAAATTAGGTAATTATATATATTGAGTCAATTGCTTCATGTATATCTAGAGAGATTTCGTATCTTTACATCGTATTACCACCGCTGCCGGAAAAGAAAGTTCTCTACGCTTGGCAGAAAGTGCCGCTAGGAAATTTTTAAGTCGATTCTTATGAATCAAGCTTGAATTCGATGTCTAGGTATCCCAGGTTGCCGATGACGAGGTCCAGATAGTGCGCTTCATAGTTTTCGGTGTCCAGGTGTAATAATACGTTAAATGCGATGTATAGGTGTCCCAGGTTGCCGATGACGAGGTCTACATAGTGCGCTTCGTAGTTTTTGGTGTCTAGATGTATTAATACCTTGAATTCGATGTCCACGTGTCCCAGGTTGCCGATGACAGGATCCAGATAGTGCGTTTCATAGTTTTCAGTGTCCAGGTGTAATCGTACGTTGAATTCGACGTCTAGAGGTGTCCCAGGTTGCCGATGACGGGATCCAGATAGTGCGCTTTATAGTTTTCGGTGTCCAGGTGTAATCGTACGTTGAATGCGATGTCTAGGTGTCCCAGGTTGCCGATGACGATGTCTAGATAGAGAGCTCCGTAGTTTTCGGTGTCCAGGTGTAATAATACGTTGAATGCGATGTCTAGGTGTTCCAGGTTGCCGATGACGATGTCTAGATAGTGAGCTCCGTAGTTTTCGGTGTCTACGTGTATTAATACCTTAAATTCAATTTTTAGGTGTCTCAGGTTGCCGATGACGAGATCCACATAGTGCGCTTCGTAGTTTTCGGTATCCAGGTGTAATAATACGTTGAATGCAATGTATAGGTGTTCCAGGTTGCCGATGACGATGTCTAGATAATGAGCTCCATAATTTTTGGTGTCTACGTGTATTAATACCTTGAATTCGATGTCCACGTGTCTCAGGTTGCTGATGAGAAGATCCACATAGTGCGCTTCCGTGTAGTTTTCGGTGCCTACGTGTATTAATATCTTGAAATTGATGTCTAGGTGTCCCAGGTTGCTGATGACGAGGTCCAGATAGCGCGCTCCGTAGTTTTTGGTGTCTAGGTGTAATAATACCTCGAATTCGATGTTACCTGTTTCAAGGTTGCCGATGACGAAGTCCACATAGTGCGCTTTGTAGTTTTTTGGTGTCTAGATGTATTAATAATTTTAAATCCAAATGTAGGACACGTAGATATCGAATTTGAGGTATTAATACACGTAGACACCGAAAAACTACGGGAGCGCACTATGTGGATCTCGTCATCGGGCAACGTGGGACACCTAGACATCGAATTCAACGTATTATTACACCTGGACACCGAAAACTATGGAGCGCACTATTTGTAACCCGTTATCGGCAACCTGGGATACCTAGACATCGAATTCAAGCTTGAATCATAAGAATCGACTTAAAAATTCCCTAAGCGGCAGAACTAAAATTATGTCATGACATAATAAAAAATTCGTTGAATTAAAATTATGTTTAGACATAACAAAAAACTGGAAAATTAAAATTATGTCTAGACATAATAAAAATTGGATAAATTAAAAATTATGTTTTAACATAATAAAAATTGGATGAATTAAAATTATGTCTGACATAAAAATAATTTCCGCATTTTTATTATGTGTATACACATAATTTTAATTCATACAATTTTTATTATGTGTCACACATAATTTGTTTTCGAATGAACGTAAAACGTATTTGTTACAATATCTATCTATTATTGAAAATCGATATGCGCGACAAAAGCTCTTGTATATCATTAATTATGTTATTATTTATTATATATATTTCTATCCATATATTTTTCAGTATTATTATTGTTACATTAGAAAAAATTATTAGCATTTAGGATACGAATGTTTTTCCGTTAGGTTTGTAAGTTTCATGATTAAAAAGATCATGTCGTATTATTAACATGTATTAAAAAGATAGTAGTAGTATTATACCTCGAAATAACACCCTGTACATACTGTTTATAAAAGGCGTAATACTACAAAAAGGCATGATATCTGTACAAAATTACCTTTTTAAAAAAAAGGTAAAGAAAGGCGCCAAGTACACGCGTAGTAGTGTATATATGTATCGAAAAAACCTAAGCAGTAGTATTTTTATTTCCAAAAAATTATAACTCAAGTGTTACACATCACAAAATTACGTTACCTTATCAAAAATGAGTCGTGCTTCAAGTGCTCTATTACAATTACAAAAAAGAAATAATATCTCTTTTTAAATTACAGCGCCAATTACAGAGAGAAAATACAGTGAGATAAAAAATGTGTCAATCCCAAGAAATATTTAGTCCGATACGTTCAACTAAACATTTTAGTTAACTAAACATTAGTTGAATTAATTAATTCTTGATTAAAAATACGAAATAAATTGTTCAAACAACTAATATCTAGTTGACTAACTAAAATGTTTAATTGAACGTATCGAACTAAATATTTCTTGGGATTATCAATTTTTTTTCTTGGTGTATTTTTCGAGATACAAAGATTACGGTCTACCACTTGTTACTTAGGTTTTTTCGAGGTGAAGAATTACAGAGGTAACAATACAAAATACAAATATTTTATTAAAATATTTAAATCCAACAAGGAAATACAAGGTATTTAAATACAAAGTTTATATATGTATTTTAAAAAATTTAATCGCATTGCAAAGAATTATAGAGGTAACCGGTAACAGTACAAAATTAAAATATTTTATTAAAATACATAAATTTTTCTTGTCAAAAAACTTGGCGCTGCTAGCTAGACCTCAAAATTAGGTCAGCGTGGTGTGTATGTGCGAGCGAGTGATATGGGTGTGAGTAATGTGTGTGTGTGTGTGTGTGTGTGTGTGTGTGTGTGTGTGTGTGTGTGTGTGTGTGTGTGTGTGACGGTGAATAATGCGGCTTATGATTAAGTATACAATAAGTTTAGATTTTAAAGCGATTAAAATTAAATATAGAATAAGTATAGAATATAAGTATAATGTTTACATTTGTAAAAGGTCTCTCCCTCTCTCTCTTTCTCTCTCTCTAGCAGCGCCAAGTTTTTTGACAAGAAAAATTTATGTATTTTAATAAAATATTTTAATTTTGTACTGTTACCGGTTACCTCTATAATTCTTTGCAATGCGATTAAATTTTTTAAAATACATATATAAACTTTGTATTTAAATACCTTGTATTTCCTTGTTGGATTTAAATATTTTAATAAAATATTTGTATTTTGTATTGTTACCTCTGTAATTCTTCACCTCGAAAAAACCTAAGTAACAAGTGGTAGACCGTAATCTTTGTATCTCGAAAAATACACCAAGAAAAAAAATTGATAATCCCAAGAAATATTTAGTTCGATACGTTCAATTAAACATTTTAGTTAGTCAACTAGATATTAGTTGTTTGAACAATTTATTTCGTATTTTTAATCAAGAATTAATTAATTCAACTAATGTTTAGTTAACTAAAATGTTTAGTTGAACGTATCGGACTAAATATTTCTTGGGATTGACACATTTTTTATCTCACTGTATTTTCTCTCTGTAATTGGCGCTGTAATTTAAAAAGAGATATTATTTCTTTTTTGTAATTGTAATAGAGCACTTGAAGCACGACTCATTTTTGATAAGGTAACGTAATTTTGTGATGTGTAACACTTGAGTTATAATTTTTTGGAAATAAAAATACTACTGCTTAGGTTTTTTTCGATACATATATACACTACTACGCGTGTACTTGGCGCCTTTCTTTACCTTTTTTTTAAAAAAGGTAATTTTGTACAGTTGGATTATCGGGATCATCTTGAGACTCGTGCTGTTTTTCTAAATCATCTAAACGTTGCTGAACCAATTGCTTCGCAGTTTCAAATGCTTTTTGCAATTCCTCTAATTTTTCACGATAATACAATGCTTTCTCAAGATCTAACTTTCCTTTGTGAAATGATTCTGCATAAGTATCACATCCATTTTTAAGATCTTCCAGTTTCTGCCATGGTTGAAACATAAGCAGCAATGAAAAGAAATAATTTTCCGGCCACGTATTGACATCATATTTATAGTGATTAATAATATAGTTACGCTGTCGTCGTTTCAGATAATAATTATTATCATATTGTAGAATTCAATATTTTTACTTCGTGGTTTGATTTTTGTAATATCATATTGCTGTGCAAATTCATATAAACACAAGGATTCAAGTTCTTCCGGTCTCCGTGGATAATGATCATCTATTATAGATGGACAAAATATGTCTGTGGAATCTTCATCAAGAGCTTCAATTTCCTTACAGGTTTTAACTTTTCTATGTCGCATCATATTAACATCTAACCATCTAATACTCGTATTTCGATTAGTCCCATATAAAGGATTACCTAGCAATGTATCAGCAGCTTCAAGAGCTCCACATTCTCTATTACTCATGGCTCGAAAAAGCAATCTTCCAAAGACGGCTCGCCAATGATTCGTCTTTCTTATTTTTACTATCAAAGATAACATCAGATATTTCACTTTTTCCTGGTTTATTTATATACTTAGTAATATACCAAGTAAGCAGCGATGCTTTTTCACCGATAAATTGTATATCCATATTTCCTTCCCATGCAGTAAGAATGATAGGATTATAATCATTTATACAGGTTTCAGTATCTGTTCGAGGAAGGTCATAAAGCCTACTTCTATTTTTTAATCGTTTCCTACCTGCTATCGAACTTATGACATCTCTCATAATCAACATGTCTGTAACCGGACAAGGAAATCCGAAACGACAGACGCGAGTCGTTTTACGTCCTGTTTTTTTAGAACGAAGACAATAATCGTTATGTTTGTGTAGTTGATACATATTGACTCGCCTGTATAACAATGGTGAAATATTTGGATCTGGCATTTTACAACTTATATGTTGCAAAATAAATTTAGAAACCTCTTCAACAGAAGATTTACCGATAATTGGCGCGTCTTTAATCCAAATTAATAAATAAAAATGTTGTATACCTCTATTTTGGTATTCTCGTCGGCAGAAGTAATGTGTTACTTCTCCGATCGGGTGATCTTTGAAACAAATAAAATCAAGCAGCGCTTTGAATTTGTTATCAAGAAACCTCGACGTCAACACGGGATCTTTAGCAACGAGTACGCTAATGGGCGTCGAATCGTCAGGCCATTCATTTACTTTACGAAGATACGCACCTAAATCTTTCCACATCCATTCACCAGGACTAACTGTAAAGAACCATGTCGCAAATCCGTATTCTTGCGTCATAGCAATTGAATCACTTCTTGGTCTACGCCAGTATTGTTCCGTATTTCTTAAAGTGGAAAATATCGAACTCAAGTCAGATTCTATATCACCTTTCTGCAATGCTTCTAAATATTCTTTAGCCGTATAACGTTCTTGTGAATCTGTTGTATACAATTTATGATAAATACCACGACTTAATTGACGAATATTCGTATCATTTAACAAGAAAAATAAGAATTGTGGACTTAATCTAAATTGTGAATGTTTGGATGTCAAACAACATTTAATAAATTCATGGCTGTGAAGTTTAACCTGTCTAGTTTCGCGTTGTCCATTAACACCAAAAGGAAATAAATCTGGAAAACACAATAGATCTAAAGATTTCTCACGATTGTCCAAGGGCGAATCTTGAACTTTTAACATTTGATATAAGGCAGTAGCACTTTGACATGATTTTTTTTCATATAAAAGATAAATAGTGTATTGCTCGTAATAACTATCTTGACTTTCGTCAAAAATCTGGGTTAACATCGTTTCACGCTGATTATTTGAAGTAGCGTCTACGTTATTATTTTTTGTTTCTTCCATTGGAACTTTTGAACTCAATTCTTGTTTGTCATTTGATAAAATAGCGTCTACGTTATTTTTTGTTTCTTCCATTGGAACTTTTGGACTCAATTCTTGTTCGTTATCCGAAACAGATTCACTATCATTTTCCGTCTCTTGTGCTTCAAATTCATTATTATCCAGTTTCTTTAAACATAATCCATCGTGAGTTTCTGAGAATGTTATATTATTGTAAAAAGGATTGTTACGTTTGAGCCATGTTAAAGCCTTGTGTACCTTTTTACGATCTACGTAATCTTCCCAAACAATTTAGAATTTTGTCGGAACACCTCTAACACGTACGAAGTACATTTCATGATTTTATTAATTGGATCAGTATCGGAACATAATTTGTTCCATGTCTCTTGTAAAGGTAATGGTAAATGAAACGTTCTACCTTTTACTTTTTGTACCATATTTCTATGAGGCAGTTTTTTGTTAATAACAGTTCCCATTTTAACAACAGTTTGAAAAGCTTTAGCTCTTTGTATAAAAATTTTTTCAAACATGTTAAGAGATGATATTTCTTCGGGTGTATCACGTACAAATCGATTATTTAAAACGCAATACGCAGGCATTAATCCGTTATGGAATTTTCCTGCACAATAACAACATATGTATTGTGGGGTAATGTTATGTTTTTTTAAATGCGCCATTAAATCTCTCCAAATTATCTAATTGCGTTTTAAGCTTATTAATTTCAGAAACACTTCTCTTATAACAAAGTCTCTCACATGATGCACAAACATATTGAGGTGTGTCCATGCAGCGTTTTGTAAAAGCCTTAAATGCGTTGCTGTTGTGTATCGGGAAAGAGACAAGGACTCCAGCACTTCAGTATTTCTACCTCGGTTTATTTCTATTCGCAATACAAAATATACGCTCTGTGCTGTCGGACGGACGAGACGGAAGAGAGAGATTCACCGTGAGGCAACGACTATATATATATATAGATATTCACTAGCGCTCGCGTTCTTGGGCCCTCTACTTCCCGTATAGGCGGAAACAAAAACAATATGGCGCGAACCTATGAACTACATAACACCTCTCCCCTCGTGAAGGAAAACTACTTTCTACCTAAACTTCGTATAGAAATCCGCGAATCTCGCTGGTACTCTTCTGTTTCGATTTGACGGCTCTCTTTGGATTCGCCCTTCCAGAGGTGGTTGCACTACCCTTGGTTCTTGCTCTTGTGCCACTTCTTCGTTTTGCACATTATTGCCCGAGTTCCCTGAGTCATTTAATGGCTCCGATTCTTCTGGATTATCTTCAGCTTCCTCATCAGGTGGTTTCTCACCGTATGGATCTCCACCTGAGTGCCCGTCTTGACTTGTCTTCTCATCATCTCCTGTCTTGCGAATCTGGTCTATGTGCCGCTCCCAGATCCGACCATCATCTAACGCGATCGTATAATGTAACTTTCCGGTACGACGAATGACTTTACCAAAACGCCATTTAACTCTATTCCTGTAGTCTCTACATTGTACTCTCTCTCCCACCTCAAATATTCTACATGTCTTAAACGTATTTGTATTTGTACATTTCTTTGGCTCGTCCGGTAAACATACCGTTAAGTTTGTACGCATTCTTCCTTTAAAAATTCAATCGCATGGAGCTACGCCCGTAATACAATAAGGAGTTACTCGATATTGTACTAAAAAGTCTTGTACCGCATCTTCTAACGTTAGTCCCTTATTTCTAGGATCCGCAAACATCTTTCGCAAAGAGTTTTTCACCGTTTGCACGAACCTTTCTGCCAATCCGTTTGTTGACGGATGATACGGAGCAGTAAATTTTGGTGTAATTCCTTTTGATTTCAAAAATTGTAAAAATTCCGTAGAACGGAAATTGCTACCGTTATCCATTACCATTATTTTTGGATAACCAAAGTTGGTGAAAATTTCTTTGCATTCGTTAATCGTGGTTTTCGCGGTAATATTCTTAACTATCCGAACAAAAGGCCACTTCGAATATGCATCCATAACTACGAAAAAGTAATGGTTCATAAATGGTCCCGCATAGTCCACATGTACACGTTCGAAGGGGACTTCTGCTGGCTCCCATTCATGTACTTCGACCTTCGGTGGGTCGTTACGCACTTCGTTACATGTATTACAATTACTTGCTAATCTCTCAATTGCTTTGTCCACGCCAGGCCACCAGAAAGCATTCCTCGCTAATGCCTTCATCCTCACTACGCCAAAATGGCTTTTATGTAATTCTCGCAGGAAACGCTGTCGTAATTGATTGGGGACTACGACTTTCCCATTACAAAGGAGGACACCTTGTTGAATACTAAAAGCTGCTTGGTTTATATTAAATCGTAATTTTACCGGTATTTCATTTTTTTCATGTAAAGCTTTAAGGATATTACTTAACTGTACATCATTTGCTGTAGCGCGTGCTAATTCCTCCACTGTAATGGGCAAGTTTTGTACTGTATCAATTTCATAGACGTCTATTACATCGCGTTCCGCTGTTGTTGACGTCAGTAACGGTAGTCGTGATAGACAATCCGCGTTAGAATGTAATTTCGTATTCTTATACTTAATATCGAACGAAAAACCCTGTAAAAATACCGCTGCAATACCGTAATGCTGCATTCGCATCGCTGTGTACGCAGGCAGCGCTTTGGTCAGAGAAAATATTTGAACTAGGGGCCTGTGATCAGTATACAACGTAAATTTGTTCTCATAGAGATATTGATGAAATTTCTTCACACCAAAAATGATCGCATATGCCTCTTTATCGATTTGCGTGTATCGCTTCTGGGTCTCTGACAGAGACTGGGACGCGTACTGTAATACTCGCTCTGTACAGTCCGGATAGCGGTGTGACAAAACCGCACCTACGCCGTAAGGACTAGCATCCGTAGCCAGAATCAATGGAAGTTTTGTGTCAAAATGTGCAAGCACTGTATCACTTTTAAAATTCTTTTTCGCAGCTTGAAAAGCCTGTTCACAACTACGCGACCATTTAAAACAAACATTTTTCTGTAGTAGTTTATGTAACGGTGCTAATATCGTACTCAAATTTTTAATGAACCGACCGTAATAATTCACCATACCGAAGAATGAGCGTAATTCCATAACATTTTTCGGTCTTGGCATTTGATCAATAGCTTGTATCTTCTCTGTAGTTTTATGTAATCCATTTTTGTTTATCTTATATCCGCAATAATCTATGTTATTTTGGAAAAATTTGCACTTACTTTTATTGATTCTGATATTGGCTTTTGCGAGGCGCTGCAGTACCGTCTCAATTCGCTGCAAATGAACCTTATCATTTAGGCCGGTTATTCTAATGTCATCCAGAAAGACTGATACTCCGGGTATATCCCCTAGAATATCTTCCATCTCGTGCTGCCAGATCGCTGGCACCGAAGCCGTACCGTACATCAATCTTGTGCTTCGATATAATCCCTTGTGCGTACTAAGTGTAAGTAATTCGCGATCTTCGACACGAACCTCAAGCTGCAAATATGCTTGTTTGAGATCTATTTTTGAGAATTTTTCTCCGTCTGCCATTGACGAGAATAATTCGTCTGTCGTTGGCAGTGGATGTTCGTCAACCACTAAGTATGGGTTTATCGTAACCTTGAAATCCCCGCAAATACGAACCGTGTTATCACGTTTAAGAACGGGTACAATAGGCGTAGCCCATCTGGATGCATTTACCTTCTCTAAAATACCGGCTTGAACTAGCGACTGCAGCTCCTCCTCAACCAGTGGTAATAACTTAAAAGGAATTGTACGTGCTTTTAAGAATACCGGTTTAACATTTTCCTTTAGTGTCAGACTAGCTTGTAACCCTTTTATTTTTGTAGAGTGTGGATCTAACCCATTTCGATACTGTTGTAATAATCGCGCAATTGTCTCTTGTGTATTATCGCGTAATTGTACATTGTCTATTGATTCCGTTAGTTGTATTTGTAACTGTCGTATCCACTCACGCCCTAAAAGTGGCTCACGCTCGACATTTGAAACGTACAGGTTAAGTTTAACAATTTTTCCGCGCAACGTAACCGTCACGGGTACGACCCCAACGATTTGAATCGGCGTTTTGCAAAACGTAATTAACTGTAAGGACGTTGGACACGGGCGTCGATTTTGAAATTGTTCCCGCAGCGTTCGGGTACTCACGATTGTAACCGCTGCACCGCTATCGATTTCAAAACGCAGGGGGCGACCGTCCACCGTAAGTGTCGCAAAAAACTTATCTCGGAATTCGATGTGTTCTAGAAGTAGCACTTCCTCGATCTGGTTGGTGGTTGCTCGCTTCGCACTCATGCATACTTTTTGTAAGTGGCCTGGCGTACCGCAATTGTTACATTTAATATTCCTATCTAAGGTACATTTATTCGCTAAATGTTTGCCACCACACCTGAAACAAGATACATTAGACATGGTATTGACACGAGATTTATTGTTATTGGATTGAACTGCCTTATTTTCTGCCTTCGCCGATTTTGTAAAGGGTTTTCGCTTGGGCTGAGATTTCTTCTCTGGCTTTTTGTCCTTGGCCCCCATGTAGTTGACCGCCGGCGCCGTCGATCCTGATTGCAGTTGTTGAGCATCCTTCTCAGATAACTCCATGGCTGTAGCCACCTGCACAGCCTTGTCGAACGTCAGGTCTTTTATCTCCAGCAGCCGGGACTGGGCTCGATGACTCGCCAGCCCGAACACGAATTGGTTGCGTAGGGCCGTTTTCAAATATGGCCCGAAATTGCAATGGACACTCAACTTGTGTAGCGCGGCAACAAAGTCTTTGATGCTCTCTCCGTCACTTTGCTTCCGTTGATAAAAACGGAAATTTTCGGCAATTTTCAGGGGTACTGGTGCATAGAACTCCGTGAGGTTATCGACCAACGTATTGAAGGGAACTGTATATGGATCTGTCGGTGCCAGTTTATTGCATATAACGTCGAAAGCTGTAGATCCAATGAAATGTAGCAAGTACATAACCTTCTGCTCGTCCGACACTTTGAAAATTTTCGCCGCAGCCGTGAATCTTTGTAACCACCGGTTCCAATCCGTGGTTGCTGGATCGAACGTATCGATGCTGAAGCTACCGTGTAACACGACCTCCGCCATTTTGTACTTTTGCACTGGATTCTAGATTGTTCCACGTACCGATTTCTGGATTGTTCCACGTACCGACTTCTGTAACGTGCATCGTACTAATGTATTGTAAACGCGTAATTCACTCTGTAGAGCTATGTACCGTCCCGTCTGATATCTTTCCCTTTTGTAGTAAGATCGCCATTAGCTCACGTTACACAGGCACTTATGGCGCACACACAAGTATTACTTTTCCTCGTGCAGTCACCGTTACCCGTTAAGCGGCGATCCCATCCTCGTCGCCAGTTCTCTGTTGTGTATCGGGAAAGAGACAAGGACTCCAGCACTTCAGTATTTCTACCTCGGTTTATTTCTACTCGCAATACAAAATATACGCTCTGTGCTGTTGGACGGACGAGACGGAAGAGAGAGATTCACCGTGAGGCAACGACTATATATATATAGATATTCGCTAGCGCTCGCGTTCTTGGGCCCTCTACTTCCCGTATAGGCGGAAACGAAAACAATATGGCGCGAACCTATGAACTACATAACAGTTGCTATAGCGAGAAATGATATCATCATCACTCAAAATAGTACAACTCTGCTGATGTTTGTACATATTTGCTTTTTCTTGTTCCAAAGTTATAATTTCATTTAATGTGTCTAAATCAGCGGAAGTTAAAGCCTTCTGCAGATTTAACATTTTCCGATAGAAACTTGTTATTTGATACATTAAACGTTTAATATGTCTTACCTTTGAAAAATGAGGTGATAATATTTGAACACAAAGAAACATCGCTTTGCAAAGTTTCGTATCAATGTAACAAGCATGTATGTGACCCTTTTTATTTGAATTTTTTATCGTACATGTATGAATCTTTTCTAACAATTGTGGTATTTTCTTTAAAGTACATATACTTATCGTTTGAAGAAATTTTTCATAACGATCGATTAAAAACGGATCATTAATTGTACACAAGGTATTACATTCCCATGATTTTTTTGCTTGTGCCTGCTGCAAAGGTAATACATTCATAGTTTGACCTTTTACATTCATTACCAAAGGTTGTGACGAAGTAATGTTACAATATGTATCGATAAAATAATTTTCAGACGAAGCTGTATGTCGCGATATGCCACATAATGCACGTATTTTATCGTCAATTGTAGAGCATTCTTCGGCAAGAGTCAAACACGCTTCTGATTTATTTTTAACTGAAGCTAATATTTTATAGATATTGCGGACAAAACTGCCTCGAATATGCGTACACCAACGTACGATTCTTTCGGCTTCTAATCGTCTTTCAATATGATTTCTAATATCTTTTTACCAATATTTTTGGCAATATTGCGATTTTTGTTTGCAAGTACGCATTTAGATCTCTTTCTCTCATAATATTGCTTATTATAAAGCCATTTACGATCAGAATATTTTTTTTGTCTATCTCGATCTTGCTGAGAATGTAGAAGATAATATATGCTTTTTCTATCTCGTTCTTGCTGAGAATGTATAAGATAATATTTTCTTTGTCTATCTCGTCCTTGACTTCGTTTTTTAGCACAATCATTTTCTGAATCTTGTTCCTCTCGACAACGTTTCTTAGCGCAATAAATTTTAATATTAACGTTGTTTTCAATTGTTTTCTGAATTCTGATATCGACGCCGTTTTTTAGCACGATCATTTTCTGACGAGTCTTGTTCCTCTCGACAACGTTTCTCAGCGCAATTATTTCCAGTATTACTAATGTTTTCACAGGAATCTTTCTGAGATAAATGTCTATTTATACGTAGAGCAGTCGCTTTAGCTTCTCTATCTCTTATTATTGCTAATGGAAGCACTGTCTGAGCATCACTTTGTGGATCTTGAGGAAAATGTTCAATTGTATTCGATTCGAAAATTTTCAACAAATGTGAATGCATTACTCTATGATCATATCTAACTTCATCAGGTTTAATATTAAACAATAATGAAATCGCAAAAGCTATAGCAAAAACTCCGCAATCGTTACAGTTTGGTTGATATTGTACAGTAGGAATTTCGACAGGATTATTCTCAAAATCGTATGTTGGAAATAATTCTCTCAAGAATATCTCGTGATGTTCGTGCAATTCTTGTTTATTTTGTGAATCATAGATATATATTTTTGTTGTATCGTAATAACTACATACCCAATGTGCATTTCTATCTGTAAGCTTTGGATTTGTACAATTTAATGGAGCTGACGAACTGTGCAATATTTGTATATGTTTTCTATCTTTTGGTATAGGTTGAATAAATTGAGGCAATTAGATTCGCCATGTTCCAACAGGTTCATAATCTGAACAACTTCGCAAAAGTGTATAGAAATGATCCATATAATCGTCATTAATCCATCGGCCTCGAATAATTATATTTTTTTCTTTAGGCTTTAAAATTACTTTTTTTCTAAATTTTGTTTGGATCGCTGTCGTTTTATAATAGCCCGATTATTTAAATCCTGTTGCTCTGCACGAGATTCTGTAGCATAATTACTTTTATAATGTGTCTTTGCACTTTTAGCAATTGCTTCAGTTTCTGTCGCTTTTATTATCGCTAATGAAAATACTCTTTGAGCAATAGAACATTGTGAATCTTGAGCACGATTATTTGGTAAATTCTGCTTGCATTGTTGCTGCTTTGTAACGCAATTTTCTAAATCCTGTTTTTCTGCCTGACATTCTTTAGCGCAATTACTTTTAAAATGTCTTTTCATACGTTGAGCAGTCGCTTTAGCCTCTCTATCTCTTATCACTGCTAATGGAAGTACCTTTTGAGGATTAGCACTTTGCAAATCCTGAGGAAAATGTTCAATAACATTATTTTCCAAAATTTGTATTAAATGTGAACGCATAAACTTATGTTCATACTTTACTTTGTCAGGTTTAATATTGAATAACAATGAAGTAGCAAAAGCTATAGCAAACACACCACAATCGCTACTGTTCGGTTGACGTTGCACAGTAGGAAATTTGATGGGATGTTTTTTAAAGTCATGTGCGGGAAATAATTTTTCCAAGAATCGCTCATGATCTTTACATGTTTTATTATGTGAGGAATCATATACAAATATATTTTTTGTATCATAATAACAACACATCCAATGTGACGAACTACACAATATTTGAATGTTTTTTATCTTGTGATACAGGTTGAATCATATCAGACAATTGTATTCCGACAGGTCTATACAACTTTGTAAAAGTCTATTGAAATAATCCAAATGTACGTCCGTAAGCCATTCGCCTTGGGTAATTATATCTTTGTCCGCAGGCATTAAAATAATATTTTGAGTTTTTAGAGACATTGTATAAAATAGGCGCACAACAGATTTCTTAAAACGCTAAGCAATTTATTGTATAGGCGCAAAACAGCCGATTTTTACAGAACAACCGATGTTTGTAGGCGCAGAGCAGCCGATTTTTAAAGGCGCAGAGCAGCCGACTTTTAAAGGCGCAAAGCAGCCAATTTTTAAAGGCGCAAAACAGCCGAAGTTTAAAGGCGCAAAACAGCCGATTTTTAAAGGCGCTGAGCAGCCGATTTTTAAAAGGCGCAAAGCAGCCGATTTTTAAAGGCGCAAAGCAGCCGATTTTTAAAGGCGCTGAGCAACCGATTTTTAAAAGGCGCAAAGCAGCCGATTTTTAAAGGCGCAAAGCAGCCAATTTTTAAAGGCGCAGAGCAGCCGATGTCAGTATGCGCAGAGCAGCCAATTTTTATCAGCGCAAAGCAGCCGACTTTTACCAGCGCAAAGCAGCCAATTTTTAAAGGCGCAGAGCAGCCGATGTCAGTAGGCGCAGAGCAGCCAAATTTTATCAGCGCAAAGCAGCCGATTTTTAAAGGCGCAAAGCAGCCGATGTTTGTAGGCGCAGAGCAGCCGATTTTTATCAGCGCAAAGCGCCGACTTTTAAAGGCGCAAAGCAGCTAAAAAGAATTAAAAGGGGAAAAAAGAAGGGAAAGAAAGAGAGAGAGAGAGAGAGAGAGAGAGAGGGAGAGAGAGAAAGACTTACCTCTGTAAAAAATAAAAAGGCAATCTAAAACAAATAGAAATAGTATAACCTTAATAAACTCCTTACATCATTTTAAATAAAAATTTGATTGATTTTAATACTAGTATAATAATAATAACCTTGAGGTGGTACATTTCAATAAGATGTTTTCAAAACACTATAATAAAGCTCTTTTTCGTTAAAAATTTCTTAATTTTGTTAGATTATTTTTAATTCCTAATATTTTAAATTTTGTCATAATATTTTTATATAAAATACAAAATATCTCGTA
Source organism: Temnothorax ravouxi (assembly GCA_030770255.1). Taxonomy (NCBI): domain Eukaryota; kingdom Metazoa; phylum Arthropoda; class Insecta; order Hymenoptera; family Formicidae; genus Temnothorax; species Temnothorax ravouxi. The sequence goes on from JASTWP010004374.1 coordinate 38,914, forward strand.
AAGTATTCGTTTTTTAATAACTTTACTTTGATATTTTTATACGTAGAACAATCAAATGTAAGAAATTAGTTGTTTTTAAATTTCTTGAAAACCACAACATCTACGACATGGTTCACATCAGAATCATGTGTCTTCCTTTAGAACATACAACTTTTGCCTGAAACATTTTTCTGTATCTTTTATACCGACACAAATGTAAGCACCCCATGCGTACAAGAGTAAAGTACCAGTTAAAATACAGATAGCAAATTGATTTTAGTCTTAAATTCTCTTCGGCTGACAAACTTTTCTGAAAATAGACACCACCTAACTTAGAAAGTACCAGTTAAAATACAAATAGCCAATTGGTTTTAGTCTTAAAATGTTCCTCAATTTCTGTGCTTTTAAAATAGACAGAATAAGATTTTTGTGCTTATTCTCTTCGACCGAAAAACCTTTCTTTAAAAGTGAGCATCACTATACTTACAAATGTAAAGTCCTTACTAACATAACGATTCATTTCCAGCGTATTGATTATTATAAACTGAAAATGTTTCTCCACTTATTTTTGTACATTTATGTGCTCTTAAAATATTTTTGATTGAATTTTGACGAGATTATTGTAAACATATAATAGCTATTTTATAAAAGTAGAGATTGTTATAAATGTAAATAGATAACACGGAAATTTCATTGTGCATATTGAAAGCACATAAATTGAGGAACATTTTAAGACTAAAATCAATTTGCTATCTGTATTTTAATTGGTACTTTACTCTTGTACGTATGGGGTGTTCACATTTGGGTCGGCCAAAGAGGATAAACATGAAAATCTCATTGTGCATATTTTGCGAGCACATAAATTGAGGAACATTTTAAAACTAAAACCAATTCACTATCTGTATTTTAACTGGTACTTTACTCTTGTACGTCCGAGGTGTTTATGTTTGGGTCGGTCGAAGAGGATGAACATAAAAATATCATTGTACATATTTCGGGAGCACATAAATTGAGGAATATTTTAAGACTAAAACCAATTTACTATTTGTATTTTAACTGGCACTTTACTCTTGTACGTATGGGGTGTTCACGTTTGGATCGGCCAAAGGGAATAAATATAAAAATCTCATTGTACATATTTTGGAAGCACATAAATTAAGGAACATTTTAAGACTAAAACCAATTTGCTATCTGTATTTTAACTGGTACTTTACTCTTGTACGTATGGGATGTTCATGTTTGGGTCGGCTGAAGGGGATAAACATGAAAATCTCATTATGCATATTTCGGAAGCACATAAAGAGGAACATTTTAAGACTAAAACCAATTCGTTATCTCTATTTTAACTTATACTTTATTCTTATATCAGTAGTATACAGGATGAGGCAATAACTATTACCACCTTAAAAATGTTCTAATTTATAAGGCCCAGAGAAAAATTAATGTAACTAAAAAAATAATTAAAATTGTACGGTACGAAAGGGGCTATCTATAGCGACAATAATTTTTGTCCAGGTGGAGACGCTTTGGAGATATCAAGGTCATCTTCATTTTTTTAAATTGATTTGATACATTTTTTTCCACAATATGATAAAGGAGCTGAAAACAAGTTCAGAACTCATGACACAAGATCATTGAACAAAATAAAGTAAAGAAAAAGCGATTAAAAAATACATTTTTGTATTGAATGAAATTTATGTTTAAAGATGAAGATGTTTGAAGTGATGGCGATTATTATAAGTGCAACACTGGAATCTTTCGATCACTGATTGGCTTGCTCTTGCTTTTAATAACGTCGGGAGTTATTGATCCACAGGCTGTAATAATTCGTTGTTGTATGTCTTGAAGTGTAGTTGGTTTTTCTTTGTAGACTATGTCCTTTAGAGTTCTCCATAAAAAGAAATCCAGTGGTGTCAAGTCTGGCGAACAAACTAGCCACACTATTCGACCCCTATGTCCAATCCAGTGATTGGTAAATTTTTCATTAAGTTTATTTTTCGCAATCAAGACATGCAACACACAACGGATTATTACAGCCTGAGCATCAATAACTCCCGACGTTATTAAAAGAACAAGCCAATCAGTGATCGAAAGAATCCAGTGTTGCATCGATAAGATAATGATGGCCATAACTTTTAACATTTTCTTTAAACGTAAATTTAATTCAATCACTTTAAATCTTGTTCAATGATCTTGTGTCATGAGTTCTGAACTTGTTTTTAGCTCCTCTATCATATTACCGAATCAATATCTCTAAAGCGCCTCCACCTAGGCAAAAATTATTATCGCTATAGATAGCCTCCTTCGTACCGTACAATTTTGGTTACACTAATTTTTCTATGGTCCTTATAGATTCAAATATATTTAAGGTGGTAATAGTTATTGCCTTACTCTGTATAGATCTTTATTTGCGTATATCTTTTAATTGAACTATTATGAACTAATTTTGAGGCATTTGAAATTATATGTAATTTTAATGAGCCATTTTCAATTGCGATTTCCCGCGAAACCGCTTGAGCACAAAAATCGTGAAGCACATAATTAACACAAAAAGCACTTAATTTCTACATGTGTTATTCCAATTTTTTGTGGAGAGGAAGGGATGTTAACTTAACAGACATAATAGCTTTCCATATCACCCATGAAGTACTATTATTGTTTTTTTTTAAGTAGGCCTAATCCACTGATGACTGAAACGACTCTTTAACTAATTGAACAGAAACAGAATTCAATAAATGAGTGACATCGGTGATGATTCTTTACCGCGTCTTATGCGACTTGCTACGTACAATATGCAGATCGATGTTCCCGCTTTCGCTTGTATAAAATCTTTATTTCAATAATTACTTAATTCTACTTTTGTTCAATTAGTTGAAGGATTATTTCAGTTATCAATAGATTAGACCTATTGAGGATATACTTAAAAAAACATGTCAACAATAATATCTTATGGATGATAGAAAACTATAAAGGGGAAATAGCGCTAGACGGATTCATCTAAAAATTGGACGAGAAGCTTGCCGAGCTCTGATTTATAAAACTGTTATAATAACATGCATTTTTCAAAACACATACCTCAAGACACGCAAACACACAGTTGCATTGAATACCAAACACAACCTATAAAATATGTAAATATTTAATATATATATATATATATATATATACGTAAATTATACGTATATATATACGTATATATATATACGTATATATATATACGTATATATATACGTATATATACGTATATACGTAAATTCGTAATATATATATATTACGAATTTTACGAATATATATATCTATTATATAAAGGAAGATGTCCTGACTGACTGACTGACTGACTGACTCATCAACGCCCAGCCCAAACCCCTGAACCGAATTTTTGTCAAAAGTATATGAAATAGGGGTAGAATTTTCCGGGGAGTGCCACTATGTGTATAGTTTTTCGTTACCGATTTTCTGGAAACCGGTTTTTCTAATTCTTTCAAATTTTCGGGAAATAATTCACCAAATCTCAAAGAATTATAGATCAAACAGGGGTAGAAATTTCCGGGGAGTGCTATAAAGTGTATAATTTTTCGTTACCAATCTTTTTGGAAGCCGGTATCGAAATTTTTTTAATTTTTCGGGAGTTTATTGACCGAATCTTAAAGAATTGTATATGAAGTAGAGGTAGAATTTTCTGGGGAGCGCCATGATGTGTACAGTTTTTGTTACCGATCTTTTCAAAAACCGGTTTTTTTAATTTTTCAAATTTTTTGGAAAATAATTAATTGAATCTCAAAAAATTGTACATGAAGGAGTAGAATTTCCCGGGGAGTGTTATAAAGTGTACTATTTTTTGTTACCGATCTTTTTGGAAACCGGTTCCGAATAATCGAATCTCAAAGAATTGTACATAAAGCAAGGTTTAAATTTTCCGAGGAGTGCTATAAAAAGTATATCATTTTTCGTTACCGATCTTTTTGAAAACCGGTATCAGAAGTTTGACGAATTTTAAAGAATTGTATATAAAACAGGGGTAAAATTTCCTAAGGAGTGCTATAAACTGTATAATTCTTTGTTACCGATCTTTTTGGAAATCGGTTACGAAATTTTTCCAAATTTTTAGGAAATAATTGAGTGAATCTCAAAGAATTGTATATGACGGAATTGAACTTCAGTAGATAAAAAAGTAATATTTTTCAATTTATAGCATTTTAGAGAAAAAGAGAGAAGGAAGAGAGAGAGAGAGAGAGAGAGAGAGGGTGGGAGGGAGAGAGAAAGAGAGAAAGAGAAAAAGTGGGAGGGGGAGAGAAAGAGGGAGGAGAGAGAGAGAGCGAGAGAGAGGGAGGGAGAGAGAGGGAGAGAAAGAGAGAGGGGGGAGGGAGAGAGAGAGAGGGGGGAGAGAGAGAGAGGGAGGGGGAGAGAAAGAAAGAGAGAGAGAGAGGGGGGAAAGAGAGACGGAAAGAGAGAGAGGAAGAGACTATTTTTGTGTCTTATTACACATGTCCTCCGGGGCGAAGCCCGGGTAACCAGCTAGTATATATATATTCGTAAAATTCGTAATTTATTGCATATCCCCGCAGGGTTCGCAATCTACTACCAATATTACCCTTCTCCTCTCACTTTTACCTTTTGGACCAACGGCTTAACGTCTCTTTCCGAAAGACGGAGCCCAGTTTTCTCCGCACAAGAGCCTATCTTGCACGGAGGGACGCGGTTTTTTCGGAAAAAAACCTTTTCCATGATTCATGGCTCTAGTGGACTCGAACCTGGTTCCTCAGATTACGAGTCTGGCGCTCTACCACTAGACCACACCGCCGCCCGATATATATATTATATATATTGTGACGTGGCAGTTTTGCTGCACCGTTGCAGCGCCCCGCCGCCGTCACAAGGCACGGTTTCGCGACCTTTTTAAGGCCCGAGGACGGTCCAACGAATCAATGCGAGATCTCCAGGGGGCCTATTCTAATCGCGTTGCGTTATTATTAATCCTATGTTATTTTGTATTATTTACGCGGCGCCTCATCGAGCCAAAAACAGAAGTTCCGGAGATTGGACCAAGAAGTAGCGGAGTGGACGACAAGAACGGAAGCGAAAATTTGGCGACGACCAGCGAGGATTTCGAGGATGCTTGCGGGCCGCAGAGCACAAGGAAGCGCTAGAGGATACGCGCGTGGCGCGTAACGCAGCGACGGGCGGATCCGTGAAGGCAGGGCCCCGGAACGCCGGTGCAAAATCAACTCACCTGCCCTCCTTACCCTACTGACCGGATGCCGGGGTGGATGGCCACCATACCCGGGCCGAAGAGAAGCTTCTCTATGAGCTTCTTGTAAAGGAACACGGAGGCAATCACGCCCCGTCCGCTGCGCCGGGAGGAAACCCGGAAAAATTGCTGCGCGAACGAAGGGCCGTTGAACGCCCTGCGAAAAGCCGTGATTAACGGCCCTGTGCGACGAAACACCGCGAGCCTGCGAGGTCATCCCCTATTGGTCCGCGCGATAGTTCGCGGGGCCGCGTACGCCCGGGGTGGGGTACGCTATCGATTTCGCCATCGAGCGAGAGTTTCGGAATGATTCCTGAATCGTCCTCGTGGCTGTACGCACGTCTACTCAAGTCGCGACATTATATTTCACGTTCGAGTCTCTATCGCGGGCCTCGGGAACTCCACGATTTCTGGCGACGATTCTCTTTTGGCCCTTGGGACGACGGCGAGGAGTCTCGGGAGGAAGCTGGCCTACGGTGAGGTTGCTTCGGTAATGCTCTCGTGTAAAAGCCACGACACCGCTCTCCGGGGCGCGCTCTCGCTCGGAAATTCTTGCGATAATTAGCGTATTCGCCGATCAGGCGTGATTAGTGATCGATAACGAGAGCGAAGGGCACCGGAATGGTCTCGTGGCAGTGGGATCGCGACCACAATCATAGACTCCTGGAGATCGCGGGAAACGCGTTAACCTCGACGTAGATCTCGCGGATACGCCCTTTTCTCGCGAACCTTCGCGTTCAAGAATGCGTATTTCGTGGTACGTAGTAAGCCACCCGGTCGAGACTTAGATCCCTTGGCGATATCCCACCTTGCGTTCGTTCGATAATGTTGCGTTCAATTATTGTTGCGTTGGGACGTTATTTGCGCTACGCCCACGCTTGGCGTAAGATCTCGCTATTTTGGCCGATCTATATAACTCGGCTTGTTAATCTCACGCAAGGTTATCAATCAAACAATAAATGTTAATTTCTTATTTTCTTTGTTAATTAAGTGAGCTATTGATTTCATGTTACCTGGCCGAATATTGCGCTGCCCTTCATCACCCCCGCCCTAGGATTCGGTCGAGCTAGCCGATTCCTCGCACATCCGCACGTTTCGTTTTGCGTCTCGTTTCGGTTATCTTTTGCGATTTCGCGGACGCGCATCTGCGCGTCTGGCGCCCAACGGTAAAATCGTTTCGCGAAGTGTCGGAGGTGCGAGGGAATCGTCGGAGAGGCCTACCATCCCGCTCTCCTCAATCCTTTTGATCCGGCACACGCCCCGGAGCGGTCCGGGAGTGAAAAAGTCGTGACAATATATATATATATATATATATATATATATATATATATATATATGTCGTAGTCTTTTCGTCATATTCGTCATTTCATGAAATACCTAGGCACTTCCAGAAACGTCGACGTTTGGTGAAACTTATTCAAATTACTTAATGTGCCTAGGTAGTTCATGAAATGACCACTCGGCGCCGGCGCTTCGTGATAAATACTCAAGTACGTCATCTGACTAATTTCACACTTCGACGTTTCATGTAATGCTTGGACTTAAAGCACAAACACAAGCTTCAATGCAACTCACGGTGCCATAAAAGTGGACCATGTGCTAATAAATAATTTTCAAATCTATTAAAAAATTGACGAAATAATATGATTATTTATACTTTATTATTATGAATGTAATTTAATATTATTTAAAAAATTCTTATAAAATTTGTTAATGGCAAGAAATTCTATTAAATACTATCCACGTTAAAGTGTATCAAGTCTGTTTGAGATCGTGCAATTCGGCATGGAAAATCGCGTCGTTTTCATGAAGTTGATACATAAACTGAGATGCTCGTAATTGTTCGCGCAACATGCATGCATGCAGGGAGGGCAGTCGAAGATAATTCAATCTCCATCGGGTTATCCCAATCGCATTGCAAACAGCCTTTTCAAAATTGAATTCGTCAGTATAGCATGGATCTTTCCATCGTTCACATTCTAGAAAGTTCGCTAATTGCCAGCAAAACATTGCCTCAGTCGACCGAGTGCGAAAACAAAGTCAAGCGGCCGCTCTCAGACAAAAGAAGGATCCATGCTATAAACAAAGCGAGCGCAAATAAGTAACGAGCGCTTTTGGTCGTCAAGTGAAATTAGTGACGTCAGCGCGGTGACGTCGGCCTCCGACGGCCAATCACCCTCCAAAGTTCGGGGAAAAGTGCCGGGAGGGAGAATTGCCTCGGAGGCGATAAAAGAACCGCCGCTGCGCCGCGAAATCGAATTTTCGCGAGTAGATCACCGCCAGTATACCGCTCAGTTTTTCGACACAACCGCTTGCTCGCCGCGTTACCGCCTTTCGACTTGTTCTCCGCACTTGCAATCGCACCGGCGAAATTTGCATTTCACCGCTTCGCCGTGCTAAATCCGGTGCGCGCTAACGGCTACTCGCCTAGAAAGAGATTGTAAATACCTTGTACATACGTTGTGAAATAGACTTTAATTATTTTAGGCAAACCATTACTTTATTTTCTCTGTGCGTGCTGTTTCCTATCTTGTGGTCGTCTCGTTACCTCGCGCCATACAGCGCAACCGCGTGCTCTCGAACAAAGTCTGTTCATTAATAACCTGTTTTTGTAGAATAAGTAATGACTCTAGGACGTGTTACGATATGCCAGGCATTACATGAAACGTCGAAGTGTGAAATTAGTCAGATGACGTACTTGAGTATTTATCACGAAGCGCCGGCGCCGAGTGGTCATTTCATGAACTACCTAGGCACATTAAGTAATTTAAATAAGTTTCACCAAACGTCGACGTTTCTGGAAGTGCCTAGGTATTTCATGAAATGACGAATATGACGAAAAGACTACGACATATATATATGGCATGAGAGACGGTCGACGTAGAAGAAGTAGTATCTTAAAAATAAATTTTCACATTTGAACTTTGCGTCGCAATATCTCCGCTCGTAGGGCGCGTAGCGGAATATTATAAGAGAAACCCCCCCCCCTAATTGGACCCCAAGCTATCGATCAAGCCTACTTAGAACTTGATCCGTTCACTCGTTATCGAGATCTCAACATCTCGGGTACTCGCAACCCGTCGCGTCGCGTAAAAGAGTCACGGTCGGTCTCGCTCCGCGTGTACTTGACGCGAGACACTACCGTGTCTCTTGATAAATGTTTTATAATCTGTCAACATTTTATCGTGAATAAGAGAAGGAAGGGCTATCAGGGTCGACCGCAGATTTTATTGCGTGATGTCAATCATTAGATTTATTCTTCTAAATACAGTAGTCCGAACGTTTCGGACAGTCTAAATAACAGTCTAAATAAACTTCAGAAATTTATCAAAGTACAAAAAGACGTTCTTCCAATTCAATCTAATAAGAAAGTGGTTTACAGAATATCTTGTAATAACTGTGACGCGTCGTATGTAGGCCAGACGAAGAGACAATTGAGAACGAGAGTCTCAGAACACCGTAACCACATTCACAGAAACACTACTACTGAATCGGTTATTACAGAACACAGATTAAATTTTGATCATGAATTTGACTGGGAGAACGTCGTGGACAGAGAAAGATATCTCTCCAGAAGACTTATTTCTGAAATGTCTCACATTAAGTTACAAAAAATGTGATTAATTCACAAAATGATACTGAATTTTTACACCATGCATATATAGATGTTTTAAATAAATTATAATCTACAACCATAAAAAAATTTTTTACTATTCGTATAAAATTTGATGACGCGGCCAGATCCTGCCCTGCTATTGGTTACATTTAATCTAATATTTATCTCATCGACTTTACACACTATGCATTATCCGCACTGTTGTTTTGACTCGTGACACGCTTCTCCTCTGAATAATTGGCATTTCACCGCTGTTTGGCGTGTTGATGAGACTGTTAAGTCTCCTCGCGAATTATTCTGTCTCTACACCGGCGTTTTATGTTCCCACGTTGTTCGGCCTTTTGGTGAGTTGCTGAAGTTTCTGTTTTATTACACGACTCTAACAAAGATATTTTTCAGATATCGATCATTTGGTCGATGTTTCCGACAATTCTAATCGGTAAACTTACCAATGGGCATTTGGAACGTGTGACACATTATTGTTATTGCTGAGGATGGCTCGAATAGAGCCGAAACGTTCGGACTACTGTATTTAGAAGAATAAATCTAATGATTGACATCACGCACTAAAATCTGCGGTCGACCCTGATAGCCCTTTCTTCTCTTATTTTTGAATTTTCAAGGTCTACTATTAAATGATTTTATCGTTATTTTAGAGCACTTAAGGGAGGAGGGTCAAGTAAATGGCCGTTTTTTCCCGAATTTTTTTTAAACAGATGGAAAGATTTATTAAATCGGAACAAAGTACATCATAATATTCATGATTTAAGGTATATTATAACATTTTTGTTATGTCAAAAGATTTCAAAATGGCGGCGCTGCAACTGCTTGAAGTCGGCTTCTTGGATTTGCGTCGTGCAACGCTCAGATGCTCTAATTAACTGAAATAGAAAACCAAAGTTCTTTTGTTAAAATGCGTTCATATGCTTTGCATAAACTTGAATTTAAAAAAAATCAAAAATTAAAAATTCAGGACCATTTTGAAAAAAACGATACCTTTAACTTTTTCTTTAAAATAATCCTAAATTTTTAATTTTTGATTTTTTTTAAATTGAGGTTTATGCAAAGCATATGAACGCATTTTAACAAAAAAATTTGGTTTTTTATTTTAGTTAATTAGAGCGACCTGAGCGTTGCACGGCGCAAATCCGAGAAAAGCAGCTGCTGCGCCGCCATTTTAAAATTTTTCAATATAAAAAAAATTTTATAATATACCTTAAATCATGAATAGTATGATGTACTTTGTTCCGATTTAATAAATCTTTCCATCTGTTTAAAAAATATTCAGGAAAAAGACGGCCGTTTACTTGACCCTCCCCCCTTAATTAGCACTAAATTATAGTGTACTTGTTTTTTATGTAGGACCATTTTCTGATATGGGGGGTCCAGCTTAATGGAAAGCTGGACCCCCCATTTTTTACGCGATTTTCTACTAAACGGTTCGAGCACCAAAATTTGGACTAGGGCACTTAATTAGCACCTAAATAGCACTAAATTTTTTACCTAGTGCGAACTTGATTTGCGCTGCTGGGGGGTCCAGCTTAATAGAGGTCCATTTCTGCGCTCGCCGCAGTGACTACTGTCAAAATGCATTCTGCGCTTAGCGCTGTTTATAATGTGCAAATAAAATATACGCTCGCTCATCTATCTGAATTAGTGTCATCTTGTGCACTGTGTTCATACAAGAATTTGTACAAATGGAGTAAATTGCTACCTATATGTGCACATGCGGGTGCATTTATATCTTACCGTTTAGAGTAGGTACAAAATATCTATTCTCTAATGGGTAGATATATGATTGCAACCCGTCTGTAATACAGCAGCGTGTTTATAATCCACTAAGTAAATTAATAGCAAATTGTTGACAATTTGGCATTAAACTCACTCACTTACAAAGAACTTTGCTCATTTTTATAAAGGTTTTAGGCCCCTCGCGTCTAGTAACGAGACTTAAAATGAAAGGTTATTGTTAGAAGATCAAAATATTTCTGTATAAACATAATCCTTTATTGTAAGTTAATATTGTTCAAAGATACACTTTTTGAAAAATTAGAAAAATGTACGAAATGGCTTTGTTTTATTCGATTTTTCGACGTCCTAGGCATCTCCCTGTGATGACGGATAATAAACTATTTTAATATATCAATTAAAGTACTTTATACAAATAAATTTGTTACTACTGATCCAGCTAATTGGAAGTTTCTGGATGTGAGTCAGGAATATTCAAAATAATTGATTGTATCCATTACCACCATCTATCACCACGGAGAAATGTCCTGGATGCCAAAAAATCGAATGAAAGAATGCTATATGGTATATTTTTCTAATGTTTCAGAGAGTGTATATATCTCTAAACTAAACAATGTCGACTTAGAGGATTATGTCTGTAGAATATTCTGATCCTCTAACAATAATTTTTTGTTTTAGCAAAGTCTTGTTGTTAGACGCGAGGGTTCTAAAATAGACATATTTTTTGTTATAGTTACAATGGAACATTCAGGTACATGGCAAAATTCAGTTATCAAGCTTCTTTTCTGTCTATACAAGGATCATCTTCCTTTATTCAAGAATGACAAAATAAGAAATAAAATTGTATGGAGAAAAATTAGCGATGGCTTAAAAGAAAAAGGTTACTCGTATACTATAAAACAAATCGAAAATAAGTGGAAAAATTTAAGAAAAAGTTATATTAAAGTAAAAGATCACAATTCCAAGTCCGGAGCATCACTTAAAAAATGCAAGTACTATGATGACATGGAAGAGATATATGGAAAATCTCATAGCGTACAGCCTGTGGCTACTGCATCAAATCTTTCACAGAAGGTTATTTTATCTCCTTCAACTGATGAAGAGCAAAACTCTGATGAAGACAGTAACGTGGTAGTTCCACCTCCTAAAAAGAGTAAAATGGAAAAACAATTACATGTGTTAACAGAATATATGAAAAAAAAATGAAAAAGAAAAGGAAAGAAGACACAGAGAAAGATTGGAATCTCAAAAAGAAGCTGTAGAAACTTACAAACAATTAATGAGCAAGTTATTGGAAAAACTATAGTTTAAGCAATATTTTTATCTTTTTTTTCTACATTTAAACACTTTAATTTCATTTCTTATTTTCAAGTTATAAATTTTTGAAAAATTTTAAATTAATTTTTATTATTCATTCAAATAAGATTTGTATCTGTGAGATCAGAAACATACACGAGTCTCAATTTTAGTTAGTATGTGATTTTTTGCTGTGTTGGAGTTATATCTCATTAGATTTCACTTATGTCAGTTATGTCTACTTTATTTTTTTCTACTACAAAGCTAGTATTGTGATTTATGTTTTATTTTGTTAAATGAGGGTATTTATTTTAATCTCGGTTTCAAACGGTTGTGATCTCAGTTAGTGAAAGAAACCTGTTGCAATATTATAAGTTATATTTACAAAAAGTTTTAATTTTAAGTTGCAACAATAAAACTATAAGAGTTAGTTTGGTTAAAAATATAACAGTTTATAGGTATATATGTTAAATTGTTTAAAAGACTGCAAACATATTAATATATTGATAAAATATGTATGAATATGTATGTAATATATAGAATGTATGTTTATTACATGTCGGTAAAAAAATATATATATGTATATAGTTACGTACATACCAATTTATTACAATTTATTACATTATATTCTTTCTCTATATAAATGTATTGCAATATAATTGCGTCTTGCTACACCCTCATCATCATGATCTTCATACCGCTCACTTTCATTCCTTTCCAAATTCTCTCCAGCTTCATCTTTTTCTCTACCTTCTAAAATATAATTTTCAATGTCATCAGTATTCTGTAAACATATATTGTGGAGAACGCAACAAGCTAGAATTGTTGCTGGTATTAAATCTATTCTAGCCATGTCTAAATATTTCAAGCGCCGAAAGCGGCTTTTTAATAATGCAAAAGCACGTTCTATCGTTTGCCTAGCTTGTGATAATATATGATTAAAATTATTTTCGATCTATAACATACAAAAGTAATTATACAAAGATATAATAAAAATATAATAAGTTACTATAGCTGTAATATTAGTATTTTACCACTGCAATTTACCTCTGTCAAATGGCCATTATCTCTATAGGCTGTCAAACACCATTTGCGTATAGGATAAGCTTTATCTCCAATGATAAATTCTTCGTTGGGAAAAAAATAACGATAATTTTTGTGGACATTGTGCCAAAAGTCTGAATTGCGGAAAACTCTGATATCACTCACAGATCCAGGATATCCAGCGTAACAATCAGTGAAAGATAAATCTGCATTACATATTGCTTGTAGGGTAATAGCATATCTGCATTTTCTTGTTAGATAGCACTGAGTGTTTGGCTGTAATATATGTACATACATATTTGCATTATTCAAAGAATATATTAGATTAAAAAGAATAAAGCACAAGTAACAACATACTTCAGATGGTGCTGGAATTTCAATGTGTGTTCCATCTTATTATGTCTTTGATATTCAAATATAGTCTTTATTAATTAGCTCAAGTACAGTATTGTTCGGTTAAAGCAGACACGGCCATACTGACTGGCTTACATAAAACATCGTACTACTACTACTCAAAAAGGTAGAAGGGTGATTCGCTTATACGCGAAACTTAAGTGGCGTAACGAGTGGAAAGGGAAGGAGGAGGACGTGGTTTGTGATTCGCTATCATTCAAAATGGCGGTCCATATCCAATACATCTATAGCATCAACATCTTTGAGACCAGATATTTTTTTGAATTTTTCTGTGATAGTATTCATGTCATATATGGATGGCCATTTAATAACATCGACTGACATTTTACAGAGAATCAGCACAACACGTCGTACACAGTGGCTTAACGAGGACTTTGCCAAGTTAAATTTAAGTCCTACAGATCTAAGCCAACAAATGTATCTTATTAAATATCTTATAAAAATTATCATTTACAAATACAAGATTTTATACTTACCTGTACGAATCAGGAGTCCCCAGCAACCATATAGTGGCTAATAATTGCACTCTCGGTGATATGAAAGGTCTTCCCGTTCTTCGTTTTGACAACATTAATCCAAATTTATTTTCCAATAATTGAAAACAGTTAGGTGTCATACGAAAATGTTCCTTAAATTGATTGGTTGTAAATCTGGGTACTACATCATTTACATAACCTTCTATGCGAACACCCTTTTTTCGTTTTCCTTTTAATCGAGAAAATTGCATCATGTATAATATTTCCATCTCACTTTCACTTTCACTACTACTTGCATCTATGTTTAATACACACTTCATTATTATTTCATTTAATGCAATGTTTAATAAAATAGCTCGTTGTGAGCTTCCATTTTATTCGTTGCTAATACTACTTTTTCACGTTCCAAATCGTTCAACCAGAGTAACTTACTCTGGGCTTACTCTCTCCCCACTACCAAGGGTTCTTTAGAGTTGACGGAGTAGAGTTTTGGAACGCAGCCCAGGAGTCTATGATTTTGGTCGCGATCCCACTGCCACGAGACCATTCCGGTGCCCTTCGCTCTCGTTATCGATCACTAATCACGCCTGATCGGCGAATACGCTAATTATCGCAAGAATTCCCGAGCGAGAGCGCGCCCCGGAGAGCGGTGTCGTGGCTTTTACACGAGAGCATTACCGAGGCAACCTCACCGTAGGTCAGCTTCCTCCCGAGACTTTTCGCCGTCGTCCCAAGGGCCAAAAGAGAATTGTCGCCAGAAATCGTGGAGTTCCCGAGGCCCGCGATAGAGACTCGAACGTGAAATATAATGTCGCGACTTGAGTTGACGTGCGTACAGCCACGAGGACGATTCAGGAATCATCCCGAAATTCTTGCTCGATGGCGGAATCGATAGCGTACCCCACCCCGGGCGTACGCGGCCCCGCGAAACTATCGCGCGGATCAATAGGGAATGAGCTCGCAGGCTCGCGGTGTCTCGCCGCACAGGGACGTTAATCACGGCTTTTCGCAAGGCGCTCAACGGCCCTTCGTTCGCGCAGCAATTTTTCCGGGTTTCATCTCGGCGCAGCGGACGGGACGTGATTGCCTCCGTGTTCCTTCATTTCGGTCCGGGTATGGTGGCCAACCACCCCGGCATCCGGTCAGTAGGGTGAGGAGGGCAGGTGAGCTGATTTTGCCCCGGCGTCCCGGGGCCCTGCCTTCACGGATCCGCCCGTCGCTGTGTTACGCGATACGCGCGTATCCTCTAGCGCTCCCCTGTGCTCGGCGGCCCGCAAGCATCCTCGAAATCCGCTTGTCGTCGCCAAAATTTCGCTTCCGTCCTTGTCGTTTACTCCGCTACTCCTTGGTCCAATCTCAGGAACTCCTGTTTTTGGCTCGGTGAGGCGCCGCGTAAATAATACAAAATAACATAGGATTAATAATAACGCAACGCGATTAGAATAGGCCCCCTGGAGATCTCGCATCGATTCGTTGGACCGTCCTCGGGCATTAAAAAGGTCGCGAAACCGTGCCTTGTGACGGCGGCGGGGCGCTGCAACGGTGCAGCAAAACTGCCACGTCACACTACAAATACGAGAAAATACGAAAAAATTTTGACAACTATAATTTATTTTTAGTAATCTATTTCAAGATAGGATGTAGACACTTAGCTTCGGGGTTGCCTGACTGAGCGTTTAAGCAGAAAAACTGGAAATTGTGTAAAATCGATCTCGAATTGTGTACGATACGACCTCCCGAAAGATATCAGTCGATATGTAAAAAATATATTTCTTGATTAAATTAATAAATTAAAATTTCAAAAATTAATAATAAAATAAAAATTAATTTTATAAACTAAAAGGACCCCGCACAAAATCATAAGGATTTTGGACCTCACTGAAAATTTCTGAAACTTTGATATGTTACAGGTTATGACCTCCTGATCCTCATGGGTGCAAGACTCAAAAATGGATAGATTTTGAGATATAGGTTAGAAGGTCATCAACTGCCTCTACGAGCGCCACTCGGCGCGCGTATTTTTATGACTGCATTCGTGTGTGTTTATGTGTGTGTGCGTGTGTTTATGTGTGCGCGCGTGGGTTTATGTGTGTGCGTGTGTGCGTGCGTGCGTGCGTGTGTGTGTGTGTGTGTGTGTGTGTGTGCGTGCGTGCGTGCGCGTGTGTGTGTGTGTGTGTGTGTGTGTGTGTGTGTGTGTGTGTGCATCTTAGTTACCACAATAAATAAAAATGACTAACGTTGATCGTTGTTGATCAAGTGATTCCCAGATTGGTTGGCGAACTTTCACATTGGGAGTACTGATTGTTTTCTTGATTTTTGCCTCAGTTTAAAAATGGTTTATTTATGTACTTGAACGTGAAAATATATTTTCAAGCAGTATCTTTTACTACGTTGAAGATTTCTAATGGCCAGTTTATAATGAGTCGTTAGTCGTTAGTCAGATGTCGGAAGAAATAGTTATAAGCGTATCATAAGGCAATCGGAGGCCTGTAATCGGTGATCGTAATAGATGGCATTTGGCCAATCGCTTATGATTGCCGATTACAGACTTCTGATCGCCTTATGACACGTTTATGACTTTTTCCGACTCTCTTCCGACATCTGACTAACGACTAACGACTCATTGTAGACTGGCCATTAGAAATCTTCAACGTAGTAAAAGATACTGCTTGAAAATATATTTTCACGTTCAAGTACATATAGATAAACCATTTTTAAACTGAGGCAAAAATCAAGAAAACAATCAGTACTCCCAATATGAAAGTTCGCCAACCAATCTAGGAATCACTTGATCAACAACGATCAACGTTAGTCATTTTTATTTATTGTGGTTAACTAAGATGCACACACACACACACACACACACACACACACACACACAAATACAGTCATAAAAATACGCGCGCCGAGTTGCGCTCGTAGTGGCAGTTGATGACCTTCTAACCTCTATATCTCAAAATCTATCCATTTTTGAGTCTTGCATCTATGAGGACTTTTGATCAAGAGATCATAACCTGTAACATATCAAAGTTTCAGAAATTTTCAGTGAGGTCCAAAATCCTTATGATTTTGTGCGGGGTCCTTAAAAATATTAGATATCTATTAATTAAAATTTAAATAAAAATAAAAATTATAATCAATATTTTTATAAACTATACTAGCTGGTTACCCGGGCTTCGCCCGGGAGTCGTTTTTCTTTAAACAATTGTATTTGTGTTTCAATATTCTTAATCGAAAAAAAATCCTTTATCAGTTCGGATACCGATTCCCAAAAAGATTGGTAACAAAAAACTATACACTCTATAGCACTCCTCGGAAAATTCTACCCCTATTTTATATACCTTTGGTGAAAATTTGGTCGAATAGTTTAAGAGTGTATAAAGAACAGACATACATACAGACATTCTATTTTATATATATAAATAAATTAAAAATATTTTTGTAACATTCTTTGCAGTGTGTGTGGAGATAAGTATAGTATCAGTATTGTTAAATTGATTATCAATTTAATTATGTGATTGTGCGTTTCAGTTTTAGATTGCGTTTCAAGATTGAAAGTACGGCGCGTGTAGTTGACGAAGCGAAAGAATATACTTTCAAAATTCACACGAAAAATTGTTACTATATATATAGGTGAACAAAATTCAGGCTGATCGTATTTGGCAGTTTAATTTGATGAAATTATTAATTTTATGAAATTACCAGGGAAATTACATAAAAGTTTATTTGAAATTTTAATTGATATACAAACATAAAACTTTTCTACACGGTATAAATAATAAATATAATTAATTGAATAAGTATATTAAAGGAGCATTGCATGAAGCGGACCAGGAGGGGACGGAGAGAAGACACTAAAAGGGGTGGGGAGGGTAATAGTAGTAGTGCAAGGTCGCCCAAAGGTCAGGTTTCGAATAGAATTTAAATATGTAAAGGGTTGGGTACGTCCCTGTAAAACGCCGTGTAAAAGGTATCATCAGATAATGACTGAATGTATAATTATAATTGTAAAGGTTTTTGGAAACGTTTTCCTGAAAAAAAACGCCTTTCCAACCCCGGAAGGGGAGAAAAATAAAGATTGATCTGAATTGAAATTGGATATTAAAAAAGCATCGCAAATTAATATATATATCCTTTATTTGTTCTTAAAAGAAATTTCTTACGTCATTTATGATTAAAAACATATAATTGATGCACGATTATTAACACCGCGATTAACACAAAATCTATTGCATCAAAAAGTTGCAACTATATATACATATACCATTCAGAATTTGTGAATTATTTTTTAATTATATATTCAAAATTAAAGGTTTTTTTTTTAAATAACCGCAATATTAATTAGATGGCAAAGTTAATTAAAAATAGCGGATATTAAAAATAAAAATAATAGAATTTTTACATCCGTATCTTACACAATTCGAGATCGATTTTATCAATGATACTTTTGACATCTGGCCGCTATATGGTTCCGACATATTTAGCAACCTAAAAAACTCTTAAGTTTAAATAACAAAAAAATTTCATTATAGTTTCTTAATTAATGATCTATGTAAGTCGCAACTTTGATGCAATAGACTCTATGTTAATCATCAATATCTTTTTAACTACAATTGACCTTAACAAATTTCTTTTAAGGGCTGAATATCCTAACAATTAAAATTCGTAATTCGTAAATTTGTAATTTATTGCATATCCCCGCAGGGTTCGCAATCTACCACCAATATTACTTTTCTCCTCTCACTTTAACCCTTTTGGACCAACGGCTTAACGTCTCTTTCCGAAAGACGGAGCCCAGTTTTCTCCGCACAAGAGCCTATCTTGCACGGAGGGACGCGGTTTTTTCGGAAAAAAACTTTTCCATGATTCATGGCTCTAGTAGACTCGAACCTGGTTCCTCAGATTACGAGTCTGGCGCTCTACCACTAGACCACACCGCCGCCCCTGTCCTAACAATTAACATACTTAATTTTGATTACAATATAACTTCTCTATAACACGTCACGCGGAGTTCTCGGCTTAGAGATCAGTGCTCTGATTCTAAAACTATATTAACAACAATTTGTTATCATTATATTGTCGTTGCGCAGCTTTTTTATCATATATTATATCTGCACAACGATAATATAACGATGATAACAAAACTGTATAGTTATAAGAGTTACAGAAAATAGCGACGCGACTTATCGATTATTAGCGACTTCGTCCGAAAATGACCCGCTTTATTTTAAGAACGTAGTTACTGCATTGGCCGCTACACAGTATAGCGCTGAAACCAGTGAGAAATGCTGGTCTCGTCTCAACCCGGACCTTTGGCTATCTGTTTATTAATCTGTGGTTTAAGTTTATATCCGATTTCACTGCGCGCGCCGTTTCCCGCACCAACGGCTCCTACTTCCGGACCGCGACTTGCTTTTAAGGAGTGTGTTCGAAAATAAGTTTGGTTACTGCCAGTAAATCCAGTGCAGTTGGCAGCAGTGAAATTTACTGGTGCCGCGTTTTGTTTCTTCCATCAGTAAAGCCAGTAACCTAACCTAACCTAACCTAACCTAACCAAGTAATCTCAAGTGATCCTAAAGATAATTTGAAAAAATTATGTGTGTTTAATTACTTGGTTCTTTGGTTATAGTAGGCTAATAGAATAAAAAGTAATCAGCAATAATTATGGATAAATATATTTTACTCGACAATGTTATTTTCGAATCTTCTACTAGTGCCTCTTCGAGTGATAGCGATGACAATGAAGAGTTATTACATATAATAAATAATAATATAGATAATAACAGAAATCAAAGAAGAGTGCCAAAAATTAGAAATTACATGGAGCATGTTGTTGCACTATACACAAATATCGAATTTAAATCACACTTTAGGTTAGTATATATACGCTACACATACACATAAAAATATGTTGCAATACATTTATTATTATATATATTTGTGTTAATTAATAATAGTACATGTCTTTTATTACAGAATGGAACGTAATACATTTAATTTTTTACTACATTTAATTGGACCAATGTTAGATAATATTCCATTTAAAGGAAGAGAACAAATTGATATCACAAAACAAATATTAATTACTATTTATGTCTTGGCAACACCAGATTCGTATCGCTCCATAAGTGAACGATTTAATGTATCCAAATCAACTGCGTGGTTTACTGTAAAGAGGGTAGTTCGAGCAATATACAGTATTCGCAATCAGTTTATTAGATGGCCTACTTATGAAGAAGCTGAAAATACTTGGACAAACATTCAGAGATTATATGGATTTCTTAAAGTTGTGGGCATTATAGATGGAACGCATATAAACATTCCTCGGCCAAAAGAAGATGGCAAAAGTTACATAAACAGAAAAAGCAGATTTTCTGTACAGTTACAACCCAGCAAACACAGTTATGTAACCATTATATTGGCGTAATAAAACGAAATGTAACGTGCAATGTAACCTGGAGGTTTCAGTTATATATATGTTAATTGTAATTTCCCACTCATGTGACATTGTGTGGACATAACAGCAATATAACGCATTATATTAAAATTATATAAAATACTCTAATTTAATATAACTGCTATATTAATTGCCGAAAATGTATATAACTGCAATATATATATTACCGAAATACTGTTACATATCTAGTATTGAAATAGCCATAATGCTCGAAGTTATTTGTATCTATAATAACTGTAAAGTTAAAATTTATATCTTTTATGCAGATACATCTCTGAAATAATTACATGTAGATCTATATAAATGTATTGACAATGAGATGCATCTATACAATAGATATAAATTCTAACTCCACAGTTATTATATAGATACAAATAACAAATTTTTGATGCTCTAAAGAAAAATAAATATTGAAACATATTTTTTTATTGCACAAATGTTTTTTTATTGATGCACACATTCTACAAGCTTTTTTCTTTTTTTCAAGCTTTTTTTTGCAGGTTTGAACTGAACATATTATTTATATTAATTTAAGGATGTATTTTCTCCTTTGTATAACAAATAAGAGTAGTATACTTAATCGAACATAAAATTAAATAAAAAATATCATATAATCATCAAAATCATATTAAAAAGAATCAAATTTTATGGGTGGAAAATTCAGATAGGCAAATCAATATAATAACTGTATGGAAAAATATAAAATAAAAATACACAATTTTACAAAATGCGATTAGAGCTCTTGAAAACATTTCAATCAAACGCACAGATTCTGTAGAAATTTCCACCCATTGTATGTAGCGGCCGCTCTCGGCGGTTGTACAGTGGATGATAATAGAGACGCGCAAAAATTAGTAATCAAAAGTAATCTTGTAGAAAGACACATTCAAAAATAAGAAATCAATTTTCGAATTATCGCACGTGCGATATTGACGGGCAGCAATGAAAAACGCGCGCGCGCTCCGCGAAAGTTCTAAACAGAAGTCTGTAAAAAACGATACAAAAGAAAGATAACAAGTTAAGAACCATGAATGAATTGCGTTATCGCTCGGTCGAGAGAAAGAGAGAGAGAATAGGGAGTGTCGCTTCCGTCGCGGGATATATATTTTTTCTTAGTTCTCGTCGACCTCAGCTTCCTGCTCCTCATCGAATTCTGCGTCCTCGTCCGTGGTAGCCTCCTGGTACTGCTGGTACTCGGACACCAAGTCATTCATGTTCGATTCAGCCTCAATGAATTCCATCTCGTCCATGCCCTCGCCAGTGTACCAGTGAAGGAAAGCCTTTCTCCTGACCATGGCAGTGAACTGTTCAGAGATGCGCTTGAACAGTTCCTGGATGGCGGTGGAGTTGCCAATGAACGTGGCAGACATCTTGACAGTTCATTGCACACTTTGAGACCGCGCGGCGGAATATCGCACACGGCGGTCTTGAAGTTGTTCGGTATCCACTCGACGAAGTACGAGCTGTTCTTGTTCTGAATGTTGAGCATTTGCTCGTCGACCTCCTTCATCGACATCCTACCGCGGAAGATGGCGGCGACTGTAAAGTACCTGCCATGCCTAGAATTGCACGCTGCCATCATGTTCTTATTTCCACCCATTGTGTATACTCCTCGAGTCTTTGTTGCTTAAGGTTTCGGACAATCTACGTTTTTCTCAGCTGCATTCTTATCGCGATTTTCTCGCTGGCTTCGTTGCTTAGCAAAACGTAGCCATTCCGCCGTAATTTCATCAAATGCGGATTCTGTTAGACTCGCATGACATGAAATCATCTCTCCTGAAAAGAAATGACAAGAATATACAAAATTAATAAAATTATTACCGTAATTATCTAACAATTAATATGGTAAGCAGTATATATTTTAATTACATACTTCTCATAATCTTAATGACATATAAATCCGATACTCGAAAATTGTTTCGAATTCCTTTCCAAGAACAGTTCATTGCACACTCATTCAAAAACAATTTTTTTAATGCTCGATGAATACTATCTCGCGCGTTAGTACCACCTGTTTTTTTCAAAAAGTCTGTCTGTAACACAAAAATAACAAAATTTGCATATATTTAAAGTGCTAATAGTAATTATAAATAATTAATTATGCTAGGGCTGATATAAACATACATATATAAACATATATATATTTAATATATATATATATATATTTATATTTAATTCATATATGTATATTAATAAATATATATATTTTTAATAAATATATATATTTAATTCAAGAGCTGATATAAACATTCATATTTAACATATATATATATATATATATATATATATATATATATATGTTTGAAAATACTTGAAGATGTTTAATTAAAATAATTTATATTTTAAAATAAATTTACAATTTCAAATTTTACAAAAATATATGATGTAACTTACAAACTGTACTACTGCTCCCTCCGTTCTTCTTAATAATGTATCAAAATCTTTTATTTCATTTATTGTTGATAACGGTAACAATGGTGCAATAAGTCTATCATCGTAACCTGCAGAATGTGTTATAGGATGTTTTAGAGTATTTTCCATTCGAGTAAAACGTTCCTGAAGATCTTTCAAGACGAGATTATTTTTACATTGCGTACGCCGCATTTGTATCAACATCTCTGCAACACGATTATAATGCCATGTACATTAAAATAACATATAATATATGAAAAGGCTCTCTTGAATAAATTAGAAACATAAATAAATGTGGCAATAGAAGCTAGGAGCGGTAATTAGAGTGCGCTCTATAATTTTATTATAATTTCGACAAAACAATAAAAAACAAGTACGTTTTGACCCTTTTTTTTGGGTCATCCTCAACGCATAACAATATAGTGAGTTATATAAATATCTTATATAAGTCGGAATTAAACACAATTAATCGGTTAAAACATTTTGTAGATATAGTCGATAGATTTTTTCGTCTCTTATAAATAAAAGTAAAGGCAGATGTATATTACATACGGTACAATGAGTTAAAAATCCGATAATGTCTCAGGAAACTCCGGATCCCAAAATCCTTTAAAAAATTTATATTTATTATACATATATAACATAAAAAAGTGATAATAAAATAAAATATTATAACACATATAAAGGTATATTATACCTTCTGGTGTATTTGGTCGCTCATATTTGTATCGATGTCGCGAGCACTGATTCTTTCGTTTTTGTAAATCTTCTTTTGACAGTGACAACATCTTATAATACTAAAAATCAAATATTATGAATTACTTTATGAGAAAAGTATTTATACTTATTTATTTATATTTATATATATATTTCTTATATATTTTTATTTATTTATTTATATGTTACATTACTATACTGTTAAATTGTATTACTTCTCTGCATTCCCAGCAATCCCTACCGGGTAACTTTGCTCTCTCAGCTTTACATCGCATGTTACGCTGCTCTGAAATGTCCTTTCTTTTTTCCTTTCTTTTTCTGTCAATAATGTTTTCATTATATATATATTATATAAAAACAACTTCCATTACGACAATTGTTGAGCGATATTTACATATTAAACTTATCCAATAATATCTTTTGTTCAGGTGGCTTGTTTTCTGTGTTATCCAAATTGACCGGATAAAATGCAAGTCTAGATTTCACTCTCTTCTTTGGTGTAAACAACATAGATGGACTTATTGGTCGATTATTTTCGTCGGTATTTTTCGACAAAGATTCATATTTTGCAACGGAGTAAGCAGTGTCCGCATCGGTTAAAATTAATAAGTCTATTAATCACATATAGATATGTAATAATTAATCAATGAATTAAAATATCTTTACACATAAATAATACTACCGAATTTTTTTTGTATTCCAGGGGGTTGATTGTGTATTTCGATTTCAGTAAGATATAAGATATATAATTCACTATTGTTATGCATTAAGGCTCCTGGGTACTCGCCGCGGTATGTGAGATCGTGACGTCAGAAGCGAAAAATGAGTGGAAAATGACACAGGCGCTGGCAGACGCATAAGCCTGCATGGTTAGACTTCGTATTACATTCATTTTACGGTTGTTTATTGAACTGTCAAGGGAAATAGATAGTTTTCGGACTATTTTTAGAGTGTACTGAAGTGATCTGTAGTGTTATTTGATATTTTTTTATTTGGTAATTAAATGCAAGAATTTTCAACGTGTCATTTCCGCTCATTTCTCATAAATATAATTCATAAATATAATAAAAAAGATAGTTACGTTTCGCGTCCAAATCAATAAAAGAATCGTCAAATTTGGTATGTGCAGCAGACTCTAAAATTGTACAATATAACGTTACTACACTATTACAAATTGAAGGTTTCAGGGTACTCTCGCTACGGTCATGTTAGATCGTGAAAAGTTAAAGGCAAGGGATGACATGCTGCGATATATTGAGTGCCATTTTCAAATAAAAAAATATATGAATGAAAAAAACACTTCAGATTGCTTCAGCACACTTCAAAAATACTCCGAAAACTATCCCTTTTCCTTGACAGTTAATAATCAGCCGTAAAACGAATGTAATATGAAGCCTATAGTCATGCAAACTTATACGCAGGCGCATGACTAGGCTTCGTATTACATTCATTTTACGGCTGTTTATCAACTGTCAAGCGAAAGGGATAGTTTTCGAAGTATTTTTCAAGTGTGCTGAAATGATCTGGTGTTTCTTTCATCCATATACTTTTGTATTGGAAAATGGCACGCAATAATTCTCAGCGTGTCATTTCTCGCCTTTGACTTGTCACGATCTAACATATGACCGCGGCGAGAGTCCAGGAGCTTTAATATCTACTACTTTTTTCAATATTTATTAACAGCTCATATCTACCTGTTGATGCTGTTGGACTATCTGGGGAGTTACGATGATACGATTTCTTGCTGGACTGTACACCACGTAAATTATTTTCTTTATCAGAATCTGAAAAGTTACTTCTATTAAAATAAAAACTACACAATTAAGGCTTCTGGATAGTCGTCGCTTCTATCCTTGATGACGTCCGAAGCGAGAAATGAATGAAAATGACAAGCTGAGAATTCTTGCATTGAATTTCCAAACAAAAAGATATTTGCTTAAAATAACACTACAGATCACTTCAGCACACTTCAAAAATATTCCGAAAACTATCCAATTCCCTTGGCAGTTAATAAACAGTCGTAAAATGAATATAATACGAAGCCTAACCATGCAGGCTTATACGCCTGCGCAAAAGACAGCATGGTTCGACTTCGTATTACATTCATTTTACGGCGCTGTTTATTAACTGTCAAGGGAAATGGATAAACCTCGGCCTCGGAGTATTTTTGAAGTGTGCTGAAGTGATCTAAAGCTAGTGTTATTTTATGCAAATATATATCTATTTTATTTGGATCTTATCTTTTTATTTGGAAATTTAATGCAAGAATTCTCAGCGTGTCATTTTTACTCATTTCTCGCTTCTGACGTCATCAAACAAGGATAGAAGCGACGACTATCCAGGAGCCTTAACAATATTATATTTTATAATAAGACATTATGTTTCAAATGATTTCTATTTACCTTTATTATTACGTGACATGTCAAAAGATCCAGAAGTGTTTGAGCACGATTGTCCCGCAGAAGAATTTGACTGTCTCTGTTTCTGTTTCTCTTCATTATACATACTTTTACCATAATTGTTTTCAGTTTGCTGATTATTGTTCTCTTTTTCATGACTCTCGAAACGATTCACATGTGATCTTTTTTCTTGGCTATTGTTTTGGGTTTGTTGATTATTGTTATCTTCTTCATCACTCTGGAAATAATTCACATGCAATTTTTTTCTTCGGCTCAATTGTTCTTCGTCTGTGTCGTAATTGGCATCAGCTGCACTTTTTTGGGCGGATTTATAAGACGCTAAAATAAAGGAAATTAATTTAAAATAGTATTTTCTCTAGTTCTTTAAGGCCCGGTTTCACCAACGTGATTTAATCTAATCGGTCGATTAAACTCACTCTTCATCTCTTTCCAACTGTTCCCCTAGAAAGAGACGAAGAGTGAGTTTAATCGACCGATTAGATTAAATCACGTTGGTGAAACCGGGCCTAAGGCTCTGATGTCACAATTCCAATATGTCCGCGGCGAGTAATAAAATGTAACAATTGTTAAAAATGTGATTTCTTATCTAAGCGACAAAATTTAATTATATTTATTATTGTTGTGCTGAATTATCATTGTTTCAATTGAATTATATTTACCTTTCTTATTATTAGGCGACATGTCATAAGATTTACGAACAGATCTAAAAGTGTCTGGGTACGATGGTACCGGAGGAAGGATACATGATTTTGACTGTTTCTCTGTATAATTAAAAATAATTTCATTAGACACAATTTTTATATTAATGTTTAATACAAAACATGTTAAAATACTGTTATCATAAATACTGTTCATTATACATACTTTTATAATAAGCTTTTCGAGTATCCTGATTTATATCGTCCTCTTCATCACTCTTGTAAGGATTATGTGGTACATGTGACCTTTTTCCTCGCCCCAATCGTTCTTCGTCTGTTGTTTCGTAGTTGGAATTAGCTGCACTTTTTCGGGCTGTTTCGTAAGACGCTATAATGAAGAAAATAAATTTGGAATAGTAATTTCTCTCTACAGTTTCTTAAGTCAGAATTCTTAAGGCTCCTGCCTACTCGCACTCGCTGCTTGTATCCTTATTTGATGTCGTCAGAACCGAGAAATCGTATGCCAAAGATTCTTGTGGTATATGTTGAAATAAGAAGATATCCATGAAACGCAATTGTAATTGATTCAGCATATTTGTACAATATACCGAACACTTTCCTTTGGCTTTAATTATTAAAAAGCCGTACAGACAACGTGACATGCAATCTACCTTTTAACTCGTCTTCTTTCATTTTTCCGCTATATTTATTGATTATTTCAACAAAAGGAAAGTGCTTCATATATTTTACAAATATACTGAATTAATTACAATTTCGTTTTATGGATATACTTTTTTATTATTTCAACGTATACCGTAAGAATTTTTGGCATGCAATTTCTCGCTTCTGACGTCAAACAAGAATATCCAAACAATTATAATATAATAGTGTCTCGCGCCAAGTACACGAGAAGCGAGACCGTACCGTGACTCTTTTACGCGACGCGACGATTTCCAAGTACTCGGAGATGTTGAAATCTCAATAACGAGTGAACAGATCAATAATACGTACAGCAATATTTGATGAATTCCACTTCGAATCGATTCCATGTATCATGGTTAGGATTTGCACAATTCGCTATTGCTAATGCACTGTTTGTTGTTCGAGGTGGCCACCAACATTGTTGATATTTATTATCATTATCATCATCATCACTTATGATGAGCCAGGCTGATGGAATTTCTGAATACGACGAATCGGATAGAAATTTAACTACCGCGTATTTATTTCTGTCCATTTTCTGTAAAAACGTAAAAAAAAAACAGAAATATGTATTATATAAATGTAGACTTGCTTGACAAAGAAATTTTGCGTATAATATTAACCTCTCTTAATAATTGCACTCTCTTGCACACAGGACGCTGAAACTTCTTTTTAAGACTGGAAGAAACGACTGGAAACGACCGCTTATACGACTAACAATAGACGCTGAAACATTTGCCGCGCGCGGTGCGGCACGAAGCAACGCGGTAGCCACTCAACTGCACTCAACGTGCCGTTTCCGCGTCTCGTGTAGAGGGTTATGCACGAAAGACGCATGCGCGGCGCGTGATACGATTGCCTGCGTTAATCAGAGAAAGTAGCTCAGTGAGAGAATGCATGATTATCGCTCTTCATTAATATATTTTTTAGATCTATCAAATATGTAAAGAAAATTTGTATTTTTTATTCAATATTACACTCACCTCTGTTGCGTGTTTTTCATGAAAACCATCACGTACATACATCTTGCATACAATTAATATTCTACATATATTTAACAGAAAGACTCAGTAACTTCAAGTGGAATTAAAATAAAATGTTTACAAATATCAAAACAAATGACAACTAATATATTAATAATATTTCATAATTTAACGATTTATAATATTTTGTATCATATTTTTTTTATTACATCACAAAACCATAAAATATATTATATATATATTAAGTGCATCTCAAATCGAATGTCATGCACCTAATTATTGGAGAGTAGAAGCGGTACAGTAACAAATGATTCTACCTCGTCGAAGAGTAAAATTTTAATACATTTTTTATATATTTGCGTAACTGGAATTTTTATAATGTCAGAATTAGTTGCATTAGATATTAAGAATATACCCAACTTTTCAGAAGGACACGGTATATTAAAAAAAGACTTCGGGTTTAAATAACGTTGTGCACGAATATAGAGTACGCAGTTTTCTTCTACAATGTCCAAAATACAAACTACAAAATTGCTATCAAGTAAAACAAAATTATTATTGTTATGTTTGGAAATTTTAAAACTTTTAAATTGCAGATAAGAAATTTCCTTGTTTTTTTTATAAACAACAACTGGATATTGTATTATTGGACATGGTTGAATTGGAAGTTGTAGTTCTTCAAATACGCGATTTGACAACTGTTCCAAAGGTTTCCGTGATTGACGTACTTTCTTTTTAATTTTCTGCATGTGATTTTCGAATTTAAAGCAACTAAAATTATCCAAACAACCAAAGGTTTGTACATCTTCGGGAAGATGAACAAGATTATGAACATTGTACGAAATATATTCGTCCCCATAAATTATACCGTAATTCGAAACAAACCATACTAACAATGACTTCGCGTAAGCATTGCTTGTTATACATAGTTCCGGATCGGTCAATATTCTTATAGCAACACTTAAAGAAATGAAATGGTTATAGCAATTTTTTGAGAGTACTGATTTCATAATTACAATGCCAGTATATAACAAAAACTGGCGAAATTCAGTAGCTTTCCATCTATCAACTTCTGATAAATCTCTAGGTTTTCTTGCAAATTCTGAGGTAATGTAAGGTTTAATGGCAATTAAATAGCGCGAAACAAAATTAATATTTTCTTTTGACAATCTGACATTTTTACTTCCTCTTGTCCAAAATTGAAGTAACCGTTTCATGACACCTAGACAAACAAGATGCATATAATCGAGAACAATTTGAGATACCATTCCAATGAGAAGCATTTCTAGTATAGAATAACCTGTATGATGTTCAGGATGAATTCGATTCTTGAACGAGTAATCTGTACGTAATGTATTATTAGTTTCAGGAAAAATTACTTTATTTTTTACAAAATCACCCTCTTGAATGCATTTGGAACATGAAAAGTATCCTGCATGACCTTTTGTAAATGTAACAAATGCTCTAGCCGGAGCATCACATAATATTGCATTAATTGCAACAACGTATTTTTTATTTGAAACAGTAATCCCATTTTGAGAAAAAAGAATGAATTCATTGACAAAGTCGGTTAGAAATTCGTTTGCGTCTTGAGGTTTACGCATACCGTGATACACACCAATTATAAAAGGCAACGTATAAACGTCAATTCCTTCAATGGCTGCCATTATAGGCCAAAACTGGCTACCAGAACTCTTAGACATGGGTAAACCATCTATATTTATGTTTATTTTAATTTCATTTCCCTTTATGAAATTAGAATATATACGTATAGATCGTTCGAGACTACAAAAAAGACCAAAGTGCTTATAGTACCCATTAGTGTTTAAAGACGTAATAGTTGCAGATGTGTTTCGTGGTGTTGCAAGTAAAATCCTAACATCTTTAGGCAAATTTACGTGACCATGTTTTCTGAGAACTTGCAGCAGTTTGTTAACAGTAGTATGTGGAACGTTATTTTGAATTATTAAAGTTTGTAAATCTACCCGCAAACTCGTCTCATTTTTTTCAAAGTTATCATTTATATAATCTTGTTCATCAATGTCATCGTTAGATTGTTTATTACTTTCTGTATCAGAAAGTAATAAACTAGGTGGCTCCGACTGTACTACATCAATTTCATTGTTACTTATAACGTAATATTGTTCAGTATTATTATACTGAACAATATTACGTTCTGCTTCTTGTATTTCCCGATCATTATTAGGTGCTACATTCGATACATACCTTTCTGCTAGCTGTATCAAATCTCTTCTATTACTATTATCTCTACTATTTATCTCTATATTTATTAATTGATTTCTTCGTCTTTTTGTTAAATGTCGAATATCCTTAGGCATGATGCACTTTTTTGATACCTGTAAAAATAGTGATCGTTAAATAAGCAATTAGTCGAAAACGTATAAAAATCACTGAGTTTGCGCAATGGCAATAATCTTAATCTTACCAAATTTTCGCGTCACTGCTGTTGTTGTCGCGGTCTTGGTAGTTATTGTCTTTGTGACAGTGGTTTTATCGCTGGTGCTCGAGATCGCCACTTTGGTTGATCCGTCCAGTTGCTTGGGACGAGTTGCGGTACTCATAGGGTACTCAAGGATTTAGGTCAAAAATTCCGTTATAGCTAAAGAAATCGTAATATCTATCAAAAATTTTCAAGATTTTATATCTGTAGTGTAAAAGATTTGCGGGGTAAAAGACATTTAAATTCGTGGATATTTTAAAGCATTTAAATATTGTAAGATCTTGTAATTCAATATAACACGACAGTTCTTTATTTTATAATTATATATATAGTCTGGAAACATTCCCTCGTTACTTTACCGCAAGGCTTTTTGACCGATCTATCTCCTATATCTATATATCTCGCACGCACCTATGATTCTCTCTCTCCAAATTACGTTACCAAATTACTTCTCGCTCAGCGACTCAAATCTTTCTGCCGTTCGTCCGTGCCTTCCTTCGAAATGCGCGAAGGCCCTACTCTATTTACCTTCCGGACGTCCTGCTTATTTATTTTCGTGCTAACGCTATCCAACCGACCTCATGCCTATCTCTATTTGAAAATTGTCCACTTATATCTATTCGAAAATCTTACAATATTGTAAGATTTTCAAATAGGTAATAATCGGTTGGATAGCGTTAGCACGAAAACAAATAAGGTAAAATGGAGTAGAGGAAGGCCGTCGCGCGTTCCGAAGGAAGGCACGGACGGACGGCAAAGAGATTTGAATCGCTGAGCGAGAAGTACGAAAAGTAATTAGGAGAGAGAGAATCATAAGTGCGTGCGAGATATAGATATAGAGATAGATCGGTCGAATAGCTTTGCGGTAGATTAACGAGGGAATGTTCCCGGACTATATATGTACGTTTATAAAATAAAGAACTATATTGAATCACAAGATCTTATAATATATATTTAGGCAATCAAATATCCACGAAACCAAGAATACATAAAAATGTTAGAAAAAGAAAAATTGATATCGAAATATCTCAGTCCTTCGCTCGAGAAAAGCAAGACGCACACTTACCAGTCTCTGACGAAAAGGACGACGAAGAGGACGTCGACGCCAGGAGACGTTCGGTGGAAGAGACGATGTAGCGCGGCGTCTCGGTACTGGATAGCCTGCCGTCGTACGCGGATATGACGATGGCTCCCACCGATGCTTCTGCGATTCCTGCTGTAACCTCTTCTTTCGATTTGTCTATCGCCGCAGTATCTTCTGGTGATACTTTTGCGGTTTCTCGTGGCTCAGTTTCTCCTTCGTACGAAGGAATACTTTCGGAAGCGACACTTACGTTGCTTGTTGGATTTGAGTAATATATGATCCGCGGATCCGCGAGCGCGCGACCGTCCCGGCCGAAACGTGATGGAATACTTCCTAACCTCTGTCACCATGCATGGCAATGGGCGCGTTCAGCAGAGATACCAACTGTTGAGTTTTATATAAAATATATAAATAAAATCACGGCGTCTTAAGGTTATTCTACATAGAAGTCGTAGTCGTGAGTTGTAAGAAATTGACCAATCACAGATTGAATATTCTCCTCAACTTCGAATGTGATTGGTCAATTTCTTACAACTCACGACTACGACCTCTATGTAGAAAGACCTTTAGAATAATTATTGTGTATACGTACAATTCTAAAATAAACCAAAATATATGTATTTTAATAACTTAAAACATACTTAAGACGAATTAATAAAAGCGAGTCAATGCCGGTCATAGTCCGAATTCTATTATTTCAAGACCGTCTTATATAAGTATGTTTTATGTTATTGTTAATATATACATATTTTGGCTTATTTTATAATTGTACGTACAATATAATATTTTAAGACGCCGCGGTCTTGTTTATATAACTTATATTTATATTTATATAAATAATAAATCCTATAGATATCAATATATTGCACGTTTTGTCAGTATATATTTCTGAACGTGTTATGTTGACGTTATATTGTTGTTATTGTAGTGTCACCAATAAATAACAGAGCAATATAACTATTACAAAACACAGTTATATTACTGGTACAAAAAAAATTACATAACTGCTACATATATATTACATTACTATAGTTATATTACATGTTACTTCTGTGTTATATAATGGTTATAGTTTGTGTTTGCTGGGAAGTAAGAATAAAAATGTTACTTATCATATTTTTGTATCAAGAGATAATAAATGTATATTAGTAAATATATATTATAGAATTTGATGTATTTTAATTAAACAATTATTAGTAAACCCCGTTGTGTACAATAAATTGCGGTTTTTTTTTAGGTAATATGCAAAAGTGATTTATCCTTTACTCACGTATTTGCTGGAATGCCAGGATGTGTGCATGATATGCGCGTATTTCTTTATTCCGGAGTGCAACAATATTGCACTCCACAGTATTTTCCCGACAATAGTCATTTATTAGGCGATGCGGCATATAATATCCAAAAAAATGTTATGGTGCCATTCCATGATAATGGTCATTTAACTAGAGAACAAAAAAAATTCAATCATCGTTTGTCATCTGCCCGAATAAGTGTGGAAAGATCAATAGGACTATTAAAAGGACGATGGCGATATTTATTAGATAAATTGCCTATGACAAGAACAAATTTAATTCCTTATTATATTATTACTTGTTGCGTATTGCATAACATATGTTTGTTACGGAATGATCGTATTGAAATTCCTATTATTGTTCCTGAACAATTGCATGAAATGGAACCACTAGGTATTACTAATGCCTTGAAGGAAGAAGGGAATTTTAAAAGAAACAGATTGATGGAAATAATTGCTAATGATGATTTTGAAAGAAGGAATAATTGAGATTTGTAGGTACAAAATGATATATGTGATGGTAAATGATAACAGTAAATCCAGTTGTACACTCATAAGAAATACTGTAGTTTTTAATAACACTATTGAAAATATACTTTACGATAATACTATTCTACGATATTACTGACGTAAAAACATTTCAGACATGCCAGATACAGATGAAATATTGCATAATACACAAATTTGTCTTTTTGTAATAGTATAATAAATAAAATATATGTTGCATATAATATGTAATAATTTCGTTTTTTATCCTTTATTTTAAATAATTGACACAAAATCATCTTTATTTGTATGTTTTTATTCACATATAATTATAATATACTTTATAAATCATATATTATAACTATAAACATAAAATAAAATTATAAAAATAATAAACACATTGGTACTTTTAATAATTTTATGAATATACATTTATATTTTTTTGTTTAACATAATACTATAAAGATATACGAGGAATCTTACCATAAAACTTATACTTATAATGATCACAAGGAAAACTTTGGCTTAAAAATAAATGAACACAATACTTTTATTAAACCATATATATATGTATATAAACTCATTTAAGTTGTTAGATATAGAACATAATAATTTGTACTATAGTATTTGGTACAACTTCACAGTGTGTAAGTACACTTCAACTGAATATAATACTCTTACTAAATTAAAAAATAACGATAAAAACAAAAAAACGTATTTTTTCTGAGAAAATAAATAGTAAAGAATTACTCTATCAGTCTTTGAAATTATAGTGTAAGTAAACTTAAAACATTTAAATATTTAAGAGTATGTGTGTAACATTTTAATACTTTTAATAATATTTTTAAGCTTTTAATGGATTTTCCAGGTACGTTTACATTTCCTCTTTATGTATGTATGTATGTACACACATTACTGTTTCTGTTTTTCAAACGCTTCTTTTATTTCTCTTAATATTTGTAACTTTGTGTTTCTGTAATTGGCAGTTTCTAGTCTTTTTAATTTTTTCTCTTCTAATGAATCCTCCAAGTATTTCGCTCTTGCCTCAGTCAAGGATATCTTTCTTTGCTCTATATACGAAAGTAGTTAAATAATAGAAAAGTATACACATGATGAATAAATAAATATTTTGTATAGTTACTTACTAAGTGGTGGTTCATTTTCATTATTGCTGTCAGTTAGTGGTGAATGTTCAGAGTCTTTAATATTCGATCCCGCTATAGATAATGGTTTTATCCAATGTTGCTTTTGAAAAATGTCATCTAACACCTAAAACATAAATATTGTGTGTATATTATGTATTACATATATAAAATTATTTATATATTAATGAAGAACTGTTTAAGTCTTTAACAATTTCTATTTTGTACTACATAACATTTTAATAATAATATATACAAAAGCAATGTGAGTTTTAAAATGGTAGCTACTATTATGTTAATATATTACATCTAAATATATCCAGTCTTTCTTATCATTCCCACTTTGAGCATTATGGTCAACAATTTGACGATATCGTCTCTTTAATGCATCCATTTTATTATGGCACTGACTGCCTGTAAAGTTATATTTCTTTTCCTTCATGCGTTGAGCAATTTCTGTCCACATTTTTTTATGAGAACCTTTTTCCGTCATATATAATTTTTCTTTATATAAAGATATTAGAAGAAGTGTAGCTTCATGTCCCCATTTTTCTTTAATTACTTCTACAACAGAAAAAGTAATTGTTATATTTCTGTCACTTGTTTCAACATTATTATTACTTAGACTTACCTGCATTTGGAGTGTCTGAAATATTTTCAGAGTCAGAAGTAGAAATATTTTCATCATTAACAGTGTCATTAAAAACTGCAGCATTTGTTACGTTTGAGCAACTAGGTGTACTGTTATCATTTGCCATTACATTTCCAGGTGAAGCAGAACCAGCAGAACTATGTGTACTTTTAGAATTAAGTGCCTTTTTTGCTTTTTGTAACAATGTAGTATCAAATAACATGTCTGTATAAAAAATGGTAATATACATATAAGAAGATAATCGCAATACCTTTATTTTTTGTAACAACTAAAATGTTATATTAATGATTGCTATTATGTAAAATATAGATTATTATAATAAAGTTATACCTTTATGAGCACGATTATACATTTCTCTTCCTACTTTTACAACATATTGTATATTTGTTTCTTCATCGAGTAATTTTAAATCAACCAATTCTTGGTTATTGTTGCATTCATATAAAGGCATATTTTCAGATTGCATAGATCTCTTCATTTCTTTTTGTAGCGCCAAAAAAACCGATTAAGCATACAATTTTTTACGTGCAGATTATCTTGGACTTTAGAATCACTTGATATCACTTGGTTAGGTTACTGGCTTTACTGATGGAAGAAACGAAACGCGGCACCAGTAAATTTCACTGCTGCCAACTGCACTGGATTTACTGGCAGTAACCAAACTTATTTTCGAACACACTCAAGGTCGGTCCAGAATGAGTTGCAAACGCCTCGTTGCCAGTTGCAAAGGATGGCAACTACTAGTTGCAAAGTGCTATTTCCGGTTGCAAGAGACAGTTGCGGTTGCCCAACTTTTAACTTCTTGGCGACTGCAACTGGCAATTTCAACATTTCAGCCAATCAAGTATCGAGTTCAGGAAGGGCGCGAAAAGTGAAAACACGAGTACCACAGATGAAGGTTATGTGTGATACAAATGGTGTAGTGTAATTTTTAAATATCTTAGCATTTCGTTATTTGTACAAAGCAAAATGGATATTGAAGAGCAAAACGAGTTGGATAAGTTTGAAGGAGTTGGAGAAAATTGGGATGAATCTGTTGAGGAACCGCAGGTCGGGAGATGCAGTGTGAACAGATCTTCTCTATCTACGAACGATAATCTTTATTGTAATATAACACGCTCGACAATGGTTGTGTGTGCTCTGCGTCGCGTACAAAGTGTACCTGGGCATCGATTCTCTAACTCAAATATAGTGAAAATACTCAAAGTGAACAGCTCGCGCGATTCAGTAACTTTTACTATGATGAAAATGCGTGCCATCTCACGGGAGTTTGTTCGGCAAGAAATTTCTTGTCGAATGATGAAATCCGAGAGAGAGAGAAGTTGAAAAATAGAGCGAGAGAGAAATTATAGACAACGTCATGACGCGTGGAGACCACAAATTTGACAGATTCTGTGTTTAAGGTTAAGTGTCTAAGGTTAAGTGTCGCACAAATAATAAAGCCCGAAAAAGTAAGAAAAATGGAAATATTCATGGCGGCTGCTTTAATACTTGAAGAAGAGAATGACGAAGAGGATTTTGAACGCAATCAGATTATGAAGGTTACACGAATGTTACTCAAAGATGCATTAGATCCTTTTTCAGTGTCTGATAGCCAGTTTCGTAAACTGTACAGGTAAATTTTTATATTTAAAGTCTTTTAGTAATGACAAAGTTTTATATTATTGCAACGCGTGATTACATGCTTTTTATGTTTTAGACTGACAAAAGATGCAAGTCGTATGCTCATTACACTATTAGTGCCATTCATGCCACAAATATCACGGAAAACTGCAATATCTCATGAATTACAGATACAACATATTTTAATTTTTTATTTGTGCAAAGTTATTAAATTCCTAATGATTTTTTTAACTTTCTTGATTCAATTCTTGTTATTTTATTTAGATACTAGCATCATTAAACTTCTTCGCATTAGGATCCTATCAGAGAAGAACAAGCCAAGATTTTTTTACGTGTATGTCTCAAACGTCATTGAGCCGTTCCCTTCATGCGACTGTCAATGCATTGAATTATATTATTGACGATTGGATTTGTTTTCCAGTAACCGCTGATAGAATTCAAAGAATCAAACAAGGGTAATAATTAATTAATTTATTATTTGATTTATGTATGTACGTAGAATGCAGATCGAATAAATATAAATTTCTAGTCAGTTTTTATATTATAATTTTATTATTTATTTTATATGATATTCAATATAAGTTAGATTTTTTAAAGATAAAAATGTTTTATTAATTTAATTTTTTTCCAGATTTTTCAGAAACGGCGGTTTTCCAGGAGTTATTGGAGCAATAGATGGAACACACGTTGCCATTTTTCCACCAAAAATTGAAAGAGAATATCTATTTATCAATCGAAAGTTGTACTATTCGTTAAATGTATTAGTTGTAAATATATAAATATACTTTGTAATGCTGAAACATGTATCACAATAGATATATAATAATAATATTAATAATAATACATATATATATAATAATGATAATAATAATAAACTACTAAATAATGAATGTGATTTCAGATTTGTGATTCCAACTGCGAAATTCTTTCCGTAAATAGTGCTCATGGTGGGCGAACACACGATGCCCGAGTGCTCCGATCATCGAGAGTATTTGCTCATTTAGAGCAAAGGCACAGAGAAGGTGAAACAAATTCCTGGCTTCTTATAGGTAAATAATTATATTGTCTAGTAATAATATCAATAAAAAGAATTATATTTAATTATGTTCATGCTTTATTAAACTTCTTAATAGTATTTATAATTTTCTTTAATTATGCATCTATCAAACAAAAATCTTAGCGTTGGTTAAAGACTAACGTTGTACGTATTTTAGGTGATTCTGCATACCCTTTTTTACCTTTTTTACTGACGCCAAAATTGAATCAAGTAGAAGGAACTCCAGGCGCAAGGTATACAGATCATCATGTCCGGACTCGTGTGACTATAGAGCGATGTTTCGGCATTCTAAAAGGTCGCTGGCGTTGCTTACGAAAGGAACGAGCTTTACATTATTCTCCACAATTTGCTGGTAATTTCACTTTTTAATTCCATTTATTTTATAAATTTCTTTTAGTATTTTTAGCTGCTTTCGCAACAGAATCAAAATGATCTAGATTAAAATAATCCGTGGTTATGATTGGTCAAATGTGAAATTTCATTATACTGGTTCTAACGAAATTTCTAATTTGAACAATTATAGCGCACGAATAATTTTAATCTGATGCCGTTTTCGAGTGAATGCTCTCAGATTGCTCTGAGGGCAAATCATATGTTCGAGTGGCAATCACGGGCAACTCTGAAACAGATTTTGGATCTACTCTGTTTGAATAAAACAGCAAATTAATTGCTGAAAAATTACAAAAATACATGTTTTACGAACTCATATGACCATAGAATTAACTCCTTTTATCCATTAACAATTTTGAATATAAAAGATTTATCTTTACTCTAGTATAAAACCATAAACGTAATAAAATATGTGATTTTTCATTTAAAATGATCTGTTAGCTGTTTTCCGACTTTATCGACGGAACGCTACATAGTGATGTTTAACGAGTCCGCGCCGTCGAAAAAAACGCTCGAGTTCTGCTCTAACCTGCTCTGACTCCGGGGAGCAGGGCAACGCAGAGCAGTGAAAATAAATGGCGGCACCGATTGATCAATTTATACGTGTAATCGAAATTATGGATTTGTTGTCATCAGACAGTTCTGATGATGACGATGATGATATTGATATACAATTATTGAGGAATAATGCCAGAAGACGCCGATGGGGTGAAGTTCCCAAAGTTGAAAATTTTATTCGCGATGTAGTTGACAAGTATTCAGAGCCAGAAGTACGTTTATGTTTATGCTACTTTATATAACAATTACAAATTTAGGAATAATATCAATAATATTAATTTATTCTTACAGTTTAAAAGTGATTTCCGAGTATCTCGTGAAACATGTAATTATTTAATTGAATTGTTCGAACAAAGTGTATATTGCCCCCGAGGAGCACCTTTTGGCGGTGTTGAAACGAAAAGTGCCGAAGAACACATTCTGTGTTATTTATGGTAAGAATTAATAGATAAGATATTAGTAAAATAAATTCAATGTATTTATAATGCTTGGGTAACACTATAGGCCTTCTGTTACCCTGGCTGATTGTTTTACCTTGACATATATATCGAGTTCACATGGAATACGTCAATAATAAGGGAGCTTTCCAGCAAGCGACACAAGTCGACATAAGCATCGTTCTATCTTTCTTTTTTGGCAATGAGTAAAAGATAAAACAATACTTGTGTCGACTTGTATCGCTTGCTAGAAAGCTCCGATAATGTGCCTACTTCACACTCTGTTGACACTCACCTAAAAATATTTTTATTAAGGTCTGAGTAGTTAAAAATAAAGATTTTTAGCACTAGAAAAATAGAATAAAGTAACAGAAATTAAGGAATAATTGATTCCATAAATTAACGATTTAAATTCTATTTCCAATGTTCATTTACACCTAATGTACTAAATATAAATATTTAAAGTTTAGTGCGTAAACTATATGTGTTTTGACTACTTCCAGTGTAAACAAATCCACCAGGGCAGTGCTCAATTTCTGTTTTATTTGTTAACAATTGAACAATTATTTTGTTCTATAGGTTTGCAGGTAACAAAGCAGTTTACCGGACCGTAGCTCATATTTTTGGAATTAGTATATCGACAGCACACAAGATGATAGATAGTGTAATAAATTTTTTAACTGACGAATTGGGCCCATTAGTAATAAAATTTCCAAGTACTGAGGAAGACAAGCAACAAAATGCAGAAGAATTCGAGCAGGTAATTTTTTTGTTTCAAATTTTTGCTTAAATTTAAATTCTTATTTTACAATTAAAATAACTGTTTCGTTGATTAATTTCTTGTTTGAAAAGATTGCAGGGTTTCCAGGAGTAGTTGGATGCATTGATGGAACATTCATCAACATTCGTACACCTATCCATAAAATTAAATCAACTTATGTCAATCGTCACGATATCACTTCATTAACTTTGCAAGCAATATGTGATGCGAACCAAAAGTTTTTGGATGTCTTCACCGGAGTATCAGGCAAGATCCACGATGCAAGAACATTTTCATTATCATTTATTCGGCCTAAAGTGCTGCAGATGGGACGAGACTTTTATATACTGGGAGATGCCGCATATCCAATAAATGAAAACGTCATGACGCCATATCGAGAGTATAGAGCTTTGACAGAAGAACAACGAGAATTTAACTACCGATTTTGTCGTACAAGAGTTAAAATTGAAAATGCTTTCGGGCTCCTGAAACAAAGGTGGAGGCAGTTGATACGGACGGATATGTGGCGTGTTTTGAAAACATCAAAATTTATAATTTCATGTTGCGTGATGCACAATTTATGCATTGAACGGAATGATTTTCTACATGAGTTAGAAAATAATGCAAGAAACGACCAAGAAAATTTTGTAAATCATGACGACAATGCTAGACTTGGTCAGCTAAAACGTGATGAATTGGCTAGACAATTTGTATAAAAAGTGACTCAATCTCTACTACTAAACTTAACACAAAATGATGACAAAATTAATATTGACATTGTGAAAGAAAATGTATTGTGAATTGTAAAGAATATATAACGATTGAATATATGGACCAATTAAAAACATTTATTTAAAAAAGTTTTTTTACACTTTTTTATTTATTATGATTTCTTCATCTTATTCAAATTTAACAAATACAACTTTTAATTTGTTTCTTCCTTCATAATAGTTTAATTATACATAGCAATATAATTATTTGCAAAAACTTATAGAAACTTATATATGGTCTTTATCAAGTATTATTTTACCATAAAATAGCAAATTTTTTATAAAAGCTTCAAAAAAATAAATAAATGTCAAGAGTCGAAATATCACAAAAAAATATCACAGGATACATTACAAACATCACAGCACAAAATATCACAATATAAATCCGACATGGCACTGAAAAATAATTAGTTTTTCAATCTTGTTCCGGATTGGGGCGAGTTCACACGCTCTGCGAGCCCTTCGCGACGGATGAAGAGGCGCTACCGCGATCCCGTTCTTATCGGCTGCGTGCGCGATTCCAGGAGCGCCTCGCGACCAATCAAATTGCGCGAGCGCTCGAACATCGACCCGCATATCTATCAAAATCGATTAGCATGGTTCTTCATCCTCGCGTCGCGGCGCCGCCGGAAGCGCTAAGTAGTAAGTAGAGTACGTCTGTAGCCG
Organism: Temnothorax ravouxi; assembly: GCA_030770255.1. NCBI lineage: Eukaryota > Metazoa > Arthropoda > Insecta > Hymenoptera > Formicidae > Temnothorax > Temnothorax ravouxi. The sequence continues at coordinate 80,442 of JASTWP010004374.1, forward strand.
GCCAGTGAACCACACGTGTCCGTCTCTGCAAAGCCAAAAGTGTCGAACCGGGTGGTGGGCCACGCGACAAGATCTCCGCTCGTTCCGCGACAAGATCTCCGCTCGCGCCGACAGGATCTCAGCTCGTGCCGCGACAACTCTGGCTCGCGTCGACTCGAGATCCGGGCTCGTACCGCGACAAGATTTTCCGCTCGCGCCGCGACAAGATGTCCGCCATAAGCCTGCCATCCCGCGTGTCGTGATAAGACGCCCGCTCGTAACACGATAAAGTGGTTCACCGCGTCGACTCACACTCTCCGTCGTCCCGCGCCGGACAGTATATTTTAAAACGAGACTTCAGTGCTCTTCAGTTAAAAGTTAAGCGCCGTGTTCGGCCGTATTCAATCTCGCCGCGTGCGAGTGATCTGCGTCGTGCTCGACCGTCACTCCCCGCGGGAGAATCGTTCTATCTCGCGAGCTGCGAATGATCTGCGTCGCGCTCGGCCGTCATCCCTCGCGAGAGTTTCCGTGCAACTTCGCGGGTTGCGAGTGATCTGCGCTGCCTTCAGCCGTCCCCCTCGCGAAGTTCAAGTTCAATCTCGCCGAATGTGAGTGATCTGCGCCGCGCTCGGCCGTCACCCTTCGCGAGAGTTTAAGGATAATCTTGCGGGTTGCGAAGGATCTGCGCCGTCGGCCGTCTCCCCTCGCAAGAGAAACCAAGATACCACGTTGTGCGGGTAAAGTGCCGTGTTCGGTCGTTTTACCGCGCGCAAGACATTCCGCGATTAGTTCTGTAAGCGCCTCGTGCGCCGTGCGCCGTTATCGGCCATGTTGGTGTAAGACATTCAACGATCATCTCTGTGAGCGCCTCGTGCGCCGTGCGCCGTTCTCGGCCATATTGGTGTAAAGCCGCCGTGTCACCGTTTGACACGGCCATTCGAATAACAAGTGTCAGCAGTGTGGTGTTCACGTGAACGTGTTTGTGACACCTCAGCGAATAAAGACCTTCTCTCACAGTACAAATAATACGAGTTGAATTGACTGAATGTGCTTGTTCCGCGATCCTACGATCCTACCGCGCACCTAAACGGAGCGCGAACCTCCCTACCCCGCACCGCATTGAAACGAGTCTGGCGCCAGCCCAGAGGAGTTTCTGGTCCTTCGAGATGAAACAAACTGGTCCTTCGAGCCGGATGGGGGATCGTACCGGATCAACATCACTACAAACGCATTGACAGTTAGCTGCATACGAGTCAGATCTCCGCTGACAAGGAGCATCAGGCTCGCGCATTGTGACAATCAGTGAAGTGCCGCGGTGAGTTTGCTATCGCGCTATCACGATGGAAGCCGCGCTCGCCCGGCAACATACGAACTTCCATTCAGTATCTCGGGCGCTCATCAATTTTAAGAAGACGGCCAAGGCGAAATACACACCCGCGTCGATAAGGGCACGCATAGCTTCGCTCAAGGAAATCTGGGCGCAGTGTCTTGAGTGCCACGCCGTGCTTCTACAATTGTGCTCCGCAGAAGAAAAGGACACTCTCCCCTACTTTCGAGAACACCAGCTCGACGATCATGACTGCCTCTACCAGGAAACGCTCGACTACATGGCTGACTGTCTGGAGGAGGTGGAGCCATTTGTGAGTCCAAGCAGAACGATGAATTCGACCCTCGCGCACCCCGAAACGTCATCGTTCTCGCTACGCCATCTTCCCCCAATTAAACTACCGCCGTTCTCGGGTAAACCCGACGAATGGGAAACCTTTCGCGATCGCTTTCAAGCACTAATAATCGACAATAGAGAATTATCCGAATTTACTCGCATGCACTTTCTTGTCGCGAGCCTAACCGGAGAGGCTAGTCAAGTTATCGCGCGTATCAAGGTTACCGCAGATAACTTCGCCCTCGCTTGGCGATCATTAAAGACGCGATACGAGAATAGAAAACGATTAGTCGAGATTCATATAGCCGCACTGTACAATCTCCCGATCGTGAGTCGCGAATCAGCTTCCGAACTCCATGCGCTGCGCGATAAGGCGGAGCAAACGGTGTCAGCGTTAATGAATCTTGACAGAACTCCCGAAGATATCATGAATGATATGTTAGTCTATTTTGTCACGCTAAAACTTGATCCCGCTACGCGTCGAGCGTGGAAGCTGAGGATCGGTGAGAGCGATAAACCACCCGCATATGCAGATCTCGACCGGTTTCTGTCCTCCCGCGCTCTCGCTCTCGAAGAGCTTCATCCGCGGGACTCAACCAGGCTCAATCGTGGCTCGAAAGTTACGAGCGCAACCGCCTCCACGAGTGAGATATCGCCGTGCTCATTGTGTGATCAACCGCACGCTCTATTTAGATGCCCTCAGTTTGCCTCCCAAACCCCGCTTCAGCGACGGGATTTGTAAAACAATCACGACGCTGTTTTAACTGCTTGAGTATCGGGCATTCAGTCAACGCATGCAATAGTCGATATTCCTGTCAGAAATGCCAGCAAAAGCATCACACAATGATCCACGTCGATGCGACGAAAACGTCACCCGCTAACGTAGCTACCGTCGCTATCGAGATGCAGCCAGAAACCACCGAGGTATCGAGCGTCGCCGCGTTATCGTCAATCTCAACGGCAGCGGTGCCAATTCCGGTATTGCTTTCCACCGCGAAGGTCACCGTGCGCTCCCCGTCCGGACGAGCGCTAGTCGTCAGAGCCTTGCTGGATGGTGGGTCGGAACTGACGTTTATTACGGAAAGAACCGCTCAAACGTTACGCTTAGAGCGTATACGGGCTCATACGTCGACGTCAGGCCTCAACTGCGCTGACACGGGCATATCTCGATCAGCGGCATTGATTCACATTTTCCCACGCGATAGTCTGAATCCGACGTTTACTACAGTCGCGTACATATTGAAATCATTGACTAGATACGCTCCCAGAAACGCTCCATCCACGGTTGAGTGGAAGCATCTCGCGAATTTAAAACTCGCCGATGACGATCCGATGGGCTCGTCTCCGATCGAGCTTATTATCGGATCGGATCTCTACGATAAAATTCTGGTTAACGCGAGACACGGAGCAGCCGGTCAACCAGGCGCGATTCCGACGCACTTCGGTTGGGTGCTCTCGGGAGTCACCTCCATGCAGCATCAATCTTCACACAACCTCCATTCCGTTGTCGCTCTCCATTGCACTCTCGACGAAGAGGTGCGAAAATTCTGGGAGGTCGAAGAAATTCCCTCTCGGTCGTATCTACCTTCCGACGACATACGATGCGAAGAGCACTTTCAGGCGACTCATTCGCGCACCGCTGACGGGCGCTATACCGTGCGACTTCCCTTTCGAAGGGGTCCACCAATTGATATCGGGCAGTCTCGGGATATCGCGGAACGACGACTCAAATCGTTGATTCGTCGGCTCGAGGCTCAGCCGGAAGTAAAACGCGAGTACTTCGAATTTCTTACGGAGTACGAGAAACTCGGACACATGAAGGAAGTGCCCCCAGCAGACAGCTCGCAGTCGCAGGTCGTTTACATACCGCATCACCCAGTAATTCGAGAAACAAGCTCCACCACGCGATTGAGAGTCGTGTTCGACGCTTCAAGTCATACGACCAACGGCACTTCTTTAAACTCTCATCTCCTCACCGGTCCAAAACTGCAGACAGATTTATCGTCCGTGTTATTGCGGTGGCGGCAGCACAAGTACGTTTATACGGCGGACGTAGCGAAAATGTATCGTCAGATCTTGGTAGACTCTCGCGATCGAAACTATCAGCGAATTTTATGGATCGACAAAGATCGGAATACGCGAGAGTATCAGTTACTCACGGTCACATACGGCACCGCGTCAGCGCCATTCCAAGCGCTTCGCGTTAAGGATCAACTCGTCAGCGACGAAGGGAAATCATTCCCCCTCGCGGTCCCTGTATTGACGGACGACATCTACGTCGATGATGTCTTGTTCGGAGCGGACGATGTGTTTCGACTGAGTCAGATTCGTGATCAGGTGTGTGGCCTTTTGAGGAGGGGCGGTTTCGAGTTGAGAAAATGGGCGAGCAACAAAGCTGAGCTTCTTTCACATATTCACTCAGGAGACCACGGTCTGGCTTGTAATAAAGTCTTGACGGCCGACGACCGCCTAACGATACTTGGAATTACGTGGAATCCCGCTCGCGACACCTTTCAATTCAATGTGACCTTGCCCAGCGCTGTTCCGAGTACAAAGCGCGCTATTTTATCGACGATCGCGAGGCTGTTCGACCCTCTCGGATGGGTTACGCCAGTAATCCTTGCCGCAAAGGTTTTCCTCCAACAATTATGGCGTACGAAATTGGATTGGGATGAAACACTCCCCGAGCATGCCTTAAGACGGTGGGAGGTAATCTACAACGCACTCCCTCATCTCCAAACCTTCGCGCTCGCGCGTTGGACGGGTCTCGACTCCGATACCGCGCACATAGAAATACACGGATTTTCCGACGCGTCCACCGTCGCTTATGCCGCGGTCGTTTATTTGCGTGTGACCGCCGCTTCTGGAAGGATTACAACTACGTTGCTGATCGGTAAATCGAAGGTCGCGCCGATAAAGCCACTCACGGTACCCCGCTTGGAGTTGTCCGCTGCACTCTTGTTGGCCCGTCTTGTCGAGTTCGCGCGCGATTCTCTCAAACTGAAAGCGGCCCGGTGTCATTGTTGGACCGATTCAACCGTCACTCTCGCGTGGCTTAACAAGCATCCCTCTCAGTGGAAGACATTCGTCGCGCATAGGGTCGCCGATATCCAAAAACGAGTGCCGGACGCCCAGTGGCATTACGTCCCTACACGCGAAAATCCCGCCGATTGCGCGTCGCGGGGCCTGCTCGGGACCGAGCTGCAGTCGCACGATCTGTGGTGGAACGGTCCATCTTGGCTGTCGCTTGCTCCCTCAGAGTGGCCTAACAGTGAAGCGCCTCCAGTCGACGAAGGTCAGCTCGAGGCCAAATCTCCCGTAACGCTCTTAACTCCGTCCTCTGATTCGTCGTCTCTCGCGTTGCGCTACTCCTGGTGGCCAAGGCTCGTGCGCGTCACCGCCTTTCTCCAGCGATTCATCGCTCAATGCAGGCAAAGAATTCACAAGCGCAACGACGACATCCCGTGCTCACGCTCAATCACAGCCGACGAATTCCGAAGAGCACGCGACTTCTGGCTAAGAACCGTCCAAGCAGAAGTCTTTCCTACCGAGTTAACGTTACTTCGACAAGGGAAGACGCTTCCTTCGAACAGCCCGATCTCATCCTTACACCCGCATCTCGATTCGGATGAATTAGTTCGAGTGGGCGGAAGGCTCGAACATTCTCCGCTTCCATTGAACTCTAAACATCCTATATTATTAGCCGCTCACCCGATCGTCACGTTAATCGTACGCTATACGCATTTAATTTCGCTGCACGCCGGCACGCAGCTCACATTAACGAACCTACGACAAGAATTCTGGATTCTGCGATCCAGAAGTGTGGTTAAGTCAATTATTTATCGGTGCGTGGTCTGTGCGAGGCAAAGAGCAAATACGCCGTCACAACTCATGGGTCAGTTGCCTTCTGACCGGGTCTCAGCTCCAACGCGAGCGTTTCTCCACTGCGGAGTGGACTACGCGGGTCCGGTCGCCACTCGTGCTTCCGCCGGTCGCGGAATCACGTCTCGTAAGGCATATAGCGGTCTTTGTCTGCCTCGCTTCTCGAGCGATACACCTCGAGCTCGTCAGCGACTATTCCACTCCCGCGTTCTTAAACGCATACACTCGATTCTGTGCTCGACGGGGCCTTCCTGAAGTCGTCTACTCAGATAACGGCACGACGTTTGCAGGCGCCGATAAGGAATTAACTCGAGCATATTTAACCGCCATTCGCGATACAGACTTCCTTAATAAAATATCGTCTGATCGAGTCTCCTGGAAATTCATCCCGCCTCACGCTCCACATTTCGGCGGCTTGTGGGAGGCCGGAGTGAAAAGTGTGAAGCATCACTTACGACGCGTACTCGGGCCTCACACGCTGACGTTCGAAGAATTCACGACGCTCCTGTGTCGCATCGAAGCGTGCCTCAATTCGCGACCTCTCGCGCCGTTGACCGACTCGCTCGATGAGTACGAGGTACTCACACCCGGCCATTTTTTGATCGGGTCAGCGCTTACGACCAGTCCCGAGCCCTCCGTTCTCCGTGTAAACGAGAATCGACTTTCGCGATGGCAAGTAGTGCAAAGCATTACGGAGCGTTTCTGGAAGGTCTGGCAGACCGACTACATTAACACGCTGCAACAGCGAAAGAAGTGGCGTTCTGAGCAACCGTCGATTCAGTCTGGCTCTATTGTCTTGATTAAGAATCAGCTACTCCCTCCATGCAAATGGGAACTCGGTAGGGTCACTCACTGTCACGCGGGCTCTGACGGACTTGTCCGCGTTGTATCGGTTAAAACTGCGCATTCCGAGTATAAGCGTCCTATCACAAAGTTGTGTTTGCTTCCCATCGAGATTGAGTCGACAACGGATCGTGTCACTCAACCCCGATCCCAGTCACGTTAGATATAAGGCCCCTGTAAAGATTCCGTTTAGTTGTAACGTTCCATTTAGTTCTAAGATTCCGTTTAGTTGTAACGTTCCATTTAATTTTGAGATTCCGTTTAGTTGTAACGTCCCGCCTTGCTGTAAAGTTCCGCGTAGTTTAAAGTTCCATGACCGAGTTGTAATGTCGACTCGCGTTTCACCTGAATCGCGTTAGTTGAGTACTCAATTTCAATCCGCAACTTTCAAGCCACGTGTCATTGTGCCACGCCAATTCGATGTGCATTAAGTAATGGCGTTAAGTTTAAGTTGCGTTTAAGTTAAGACATAATTGCGTTACGATTGAGCCGCATAAAGTTAAGTTGCGTAATCTAGCCCAAGACGAGATGCCATGGCGGGCGGCACAGCCCCAGGCATTCTCGTTTGCTATCGCGAACTCTCTCCTCAGTCCGTGCGGCCGCACCCCTCGAAGCGTGGTTCAGCCAAATTCTCCGCTCGCGCCGACAGGATCTCAGCTCGTGCCGCGACAAGTCTAACTCGCGTCGACACGAGATCTGCGCTCATACCGCGACAAGAATTAAATTTTTCGAAACGAACGTTTCGAGGCGGGCGGTATGTTCCGGATTGGGGCGAGTTCACACGCTCTGCGAGCCCTTCGCGACGGATGAAGAGGCGCTACCGCGATCCCGTTCTTATCGGCTGCGTGCGCGATTCCAGGAGCGCCTCACGACCAATCAAATTGCGCGAGCGCTCGAACATCGACCCGCATATCTATCAAAATCGATTAGCATGGTTCTTCATCCTCGCGTCGCGGCGCCGCCGGAAGCGCTAAGTAGTAAGTAGAGTACGTCTGTAGCCGGCCAGTGAACCACACGTGTCCGTCTCTGCAAAGCCAAAAGTGTCGAACCGGGTGGTGGGCCACGCGACAAGATCTCCGCTCGTTCCGCGACAAGATCTCCGTTCGCGCCGACAGGATCTCAGCTCGTGCCGCGACAACTCTGGCTCGCGTCGACTCGAGATCCGGGCTCGTACCGCGACAAGATTTTCCGCTCGCGCCGCAACAAGATGTCCGCCATAAGCCTGCCATCCCGCGTGTCGTGATAAGACGCCCGCTCGTAACACGATAAAGTGGTTCACCGCGTCGACTCACACTCTCCGTCGTCCCGCGCCGGACAGTATATTTTAAAACGAGACTTCAGTGCTCTTCAGTTAAAAGTTAAGCGCCGTGTTCGGCCGTATTCAATCTCGCCGCGTGCGAGTGATCTGCGTCGTGCTCGACCGTCACTCCCCGCGGGAGAATCCTTCTATCTCGCGAGCTGCGAATGATCTGCGTCGCGCTCGGCCGTCATCCCTCGCGAGAGTTTCCGTGCAACTTCGCGGGTTGCGAGTGATCTGCGCTGCCTTCAGCCGTCCCCCTCGCGAAGTTCAAGTTCAATCTCGCCGAATGTGAGTGATCTGCGCCGCGCTCGGCCGTCACCCTTCGCGAGAGTTTAAGGATAATCTTGCGGGTTGCGAAGGATCTGCGCCGTCGGCCGTCTCCCCTCGCAAGAGAAACCAAGATACCACGTTGTGCGGGTAAAGTGCCGTGTTCGGTCGTTTTACCGCGCGCAAGACATTCCGCGATTAGTTCTGTAAGCGCCTCGTGCGCCGTGCGCCGTTATCGGCCATGTTGGTGTAAGACATTCAACGATCATCTCTGTGAGCGCCTCGTGCGCCGTGCGCCGTTCTCGGCCATATTGGTGTAAAGCCGCCGTGTCACCGTTTGACACGGCCATTCGAATAACAAGTGTCAGCAGTGTGGTGTTCACGTGAACGTGTTTGTGACACCTCAGCGAATAAAGACCTTCTCTCACAGTACAAATAATACGAGTTGAATTGACTGAATGTGCTTGTTCCGCGATCCTACGATCCTACCGCGCACCTAAACGGAGCGCGAACCTCCCTACCCCGCACCGCATTGAAACGAGTCTGGCGCCAGCCCAGAGGAGTTTCTGGTCCTTCGAGATGAAACAAATCTCAAGTTTTAAGTACAATTGCTTCCAGTGCAATCATTTTCTAGTGCCACGCTTCCTTTATACAGCATCAAAATATATAAAAAAATATCACAGTTTTTGCTATATGGATATTTTAAAGCTTTGTGAATTTTGAACATTTGAAAAAATGTATCCTGTGATATTTAATTATGATATTTCGATGAAACTGTAGAAAAAAAATTTCAAGTTTGTATAACAATTCAAATATTTTCATACAAAATTTGACAAGTTTACATTATCCTTATTATGTAGATAAATAGATATTAGAAAAACTCTAAATTATAATAACGAGATAATATACTATAATATATGTTATAATATGAAATGCTATAACTAAAAGTTGACTCCTCAAGTTTACTCCTTCTTACTCAGGAATTCTCGCAACAATGCAAGTTTTTCTTCATGCCTACGTTGCCTATTGGCTTCTCTCCTTTCCGGCGATTCACGAAATGCAGTAATAAGTGGATCTTCTGTTTTCTTTTTCTTGTTATCTTGACGAGATTGTTCTGCTAGACACATTTGAGAGTTGTTTTTCAAAACTTTAATGCTACCAGGACTCACAAGAACTTCAGGTTTAATACTGTCATCCATACTTTTAATTTCATCAATCTCGTCTTGGTATGGAACTTCCACAGGATCATTACCTGATTGTTTCTTATGCTTTACAGCACCAGTCTTACGTTTCAAGACATTTTTGAAACGAGATTCGCATTGAATTCCGCTTACGTAAATTTTAAACTCGGTTGATACATCCGTAGCAATACATTCCCACATCAATTTTTTGTTTCTGAATTTTTTCATTGGTCCAACTTTCACCACGTTTTCATTGTAAACCAAGCATTTTCTTCGTCTCACCATCAGTCCATTTTCTTGAAGCAGTGGCTTTGTTACTTGTTCCTGGAAGTATGACTGCAGAAGAAGAAGGAATCGCAGGACTAACCCTGTTTGTAATAAGATCATCACCCTTCCCAGAAGTACCAGCTGTATTAAAATCCTCAAGATTTTCTTTATCTAAAAAAATATAAAACGTAATCAATAACACTTTTATTGTAACTTGATAAACAGATTTTTTTAATATACGTGTCCCTGCGAAAAATGACGAGGAATGACCCATCGAATCAACGTCTAATCAACGTAAAAATCATGATTTCAACGTTACGATCATGATTTCGACGTTGATTAGACGTCGATTCGATGGATCATTTCTCGCTAGAGTGTATGAACTGACCTTCGAGGTTATCCGATGTTTTCTCCTCCTCCATGCTTAAAGTTTCCCTCGTTAAATACGCCAATTTATATTCTTCAGCTATTAAAAAAAAGCAGATATTTTTTTTAACGTTTTCAATTATAACCCGAACATGAGATAATCACATATAAAAACGGATTAATAATAAAAGACAACACACAAAAAAACAAAGTATTTTGATAGGTTAATGTTCTTACCTGGTCCAATCGCAACTTCACATAGGATACCTTCGGAAGTTTCGATTATTTGATCATTTTCATCAAGCACAAATGCTTGAAATTTTATTTCTTCTGAATTTAGAACCATTTCTGATTTCTTAATTTTTCTACTATTTATTAATGCACAGAACAATGGACGTCTTTATCAACAGAATAACCACGGAATAACTCTAGATGGCGTCTGAGATGACGTCAACGTGCGATCGCAATGCACTCGAACATGATTTAAAGCATGATTTGACCCAAGAGCGATCACGGAGCAATTCTAGGGCGAATCTCGAGCATTCACTCGAAAACGGCATGAATCATTTTGATCTGTCACGAAAGTTGCCATGATTAAAGTTTATGATTAAGTTTTATTTTGCTCTTTTTTACATTATTTTATATGTTAGTTTAAGGTCACTATTTTATAATTTTACTATTTTTTTGCAATCTGTATATGTATATTGATGAAATATTTTGTTATATAGCTCTCATTGTTAATGCTTGCTGCATTCTACACAACATGGCAATTAGATGGAGAATTCCAAACGATGAAAGATATCTGGATGAAATAGATATTGAACCACCGATACTATGTAATATTGCCGAAGAAACTGGGAAACAAACCCAAACTCGAGTGATTCAATGGTATTTTACTAATTAATTAATCTTAATTCGATGTTATATTACTATTATTTTTATAAATTTATTGTATTTATCAGTAACTTTAAGGTGCTTTAAAAACATTTTTTTAACAAACATTGAATTGTCCGACAAATCTGTACAATATTTTAATCGGATGTATATCGAACGTATATTATTTTAATAATGAATGATGAGTAAGGAATGAGAAAGTATATTATTTTATTTGTAAACAACTGTATGAGATAAATATGTATATATATATTTATGTTTATTTACATAAAAAATACAGTGTATTTTATTTGTAAATTTTAATATATCTAAACAGATCACACATTAATCAAGATTTCGGAAATTAAATTTGCAAAAATTAAATAATTAATTTTATAATAACTAATTTTGTAATTATAAGTAATTTTATATAATTAATAGTAAAATAATTTTTTAAATTATCTATATAATGGCGAGTGACAAAGCAATTACTAATAATATCACAAAAAAAAATATAATTCTACAACTTAAAACGACAATTAATTAACAAAAAAATTGAACCAATTCTCTTAATACTTATGAAAAACAAAACTCTCCCATAGAAAATCTATTTTGAACTGCAAAATAGCTAATTGTAAAATAACTAATTAACAAAACAATTGCACTAATTCTCTTAGTACTTATGAAAAATAAAACTCTCCCATAGAAAATCTATTTTGAGCTGCAAAATAACATTGTAAAATAAAAACTAATTGTACCAATTCTCTTAATATTTATGAAAAACATGAAACTCTCCCATGCAAAGTTCTCATCAGTATACTTTGTTCTCCTTATTTTATTTCAAATATTGTGGAGCAAAGGATCGAATTACATTTGTTAATTCATCTACCTTTTCAATCAACAATGTTAGGAATTCGTTGCGTTCTTGGTAAGTTTGTTTTTTTAATTCTAACTCTTCTTTTGCTACAGTCAATTTTTCCTCTTTTAATTGTAACGTTCGATTCTGAATACTGCAGTAATCCGCGGTGTGCTGTTCGAATAATTGTTTAACATTCTGCTTTGTTTTCTTGTTACCCGTATCTACAAATTAAATATAATTAATATAAATTTTTCTCAATAATATACATCAAAAAATAAAATATAATAAAATAGTGTTAATCAAGAGACACGGTAGTGTCTCGCGCCAAGTACACGCGGAGCGAGACCGACCGTGACTCTTTTACGCGACGCGACGGGTTGCGAGTACTCAAGATGTTGAGATCTCGATAACGAGCGAACGGATCAAGTTCTAAGTAGGCTTTCGATAGTTGGGGTCAAAATAGGGGGGGTATCTCCTATATAATTTTCCGCTACGTGCCCTACGAGCGGAGATATTGCGACGCAAAGTCCAAATGTGAAAATTTATTTTTAAGATACTTTCTACGTCGACCGTTAAGGTGCGATTTCACGATGACGCTCGACGCTGGATTCGAGCGTCAAATCTGGTCACGTGATAGATTTTTTAATTTCCGCGTCGAGTGAAAAAGCTAAACTGTGTTTAGCTTTGACGCTCGACGCTCAAAGGGGGTTTTTTCGTGGCGTCCGCGGCTGAGGACTAGTAGGTGCCTTCAATCCAGTGGTTAGGTTATATTTCGCGTCCCTTTGAATTTTTAAACAAATACTACGTTTACGCGAGCATTACTTCTGTAGTAATTTGCGATAATTCACTCGTTTACGCGGAAGAAATTATTGCAAGTTACTACAAAATCCCGTTTACGCGAGGAAAATCCTGTTTACGTGAAGGAATTATCGTATTACTACAGAAGTATGCTCGCGTAAAGGTAATAAAAGGTCTGTTTGTTACAGTCACATTGATTTCGGTATTATTTTAAATATCTAATAATAAAGAGCAAGATGGATTCCCAAGAGGTAAATATAAAAATTATAATGGTATTACTCTAACCTCCAAATATGTTTTTTTTTTACAGAAAAAATAGAATAACTAATGATATTTTTTTACATATATTTAGCAAATTCGTGTTGTGTATACTTGTGGTTTGTGCGAAGAAATTTGCGAGAAGATTCCAGGTCATCCCTGTCTAGAAGGTTACACCAGGCTTTACATTGACCAGAATCACTACTTTTACCCCATGCTAGGTATGTGATGTATAATTGTTTTTATTTTAAAGTTAATTAGGCAAATGAACAACAAAAATTAATTTTACAGATGATGGAAAAAGTATCGTCAGGCGGAGTATGATGCCAGGCAACAAAGAGGCAATCGTTATGGATAATCAGGAGAATTTAAGTCCGAATATCCGTAAGTAAACAACATGTCACGAATTTTAGAATATAATTTTGCTAAAACTTTTGGCTGTGTCCGCTTATCCGGCAACGCATGTGAATAAACGTCCGTTTTTCGTCAATATTTTAGTCAGTATTTACGGACATTAATATATTAATGTTCTGGCAGGCAAGAAAAGATCTATCGTCCCTCCGTTCTTTTTATTGTCCACATATTTTTACGTATTTGCCGGCGTTTTTAGCACATCCAGTTATCCCCGCAAACAATGCGGGGATTTGAGCAAACAATTTTTTTCGGCTTTGCCGCGAATTTATTCTGTCAATCCAAGATTGAAATAATAATATTACTGTATTTTGTTTTCTTCCATGTTGCTTTTACTATCAAATCAAGTCTTACGAAAGTAATTGGACGTTTGCCGATGATTACGATAAAATTATATTTTAAAAAATTTTCGCAAATAAAAAATAAGAATATAAATGCTAAACATTAATTTAACAGTATGGTTCAATAGAAAATGATAAATGTCAATAAGTTAACGTAATTTTATACAATAATTGGAAATTATAATGTTTTATTGCAAATTAATATTTTGTGGATAAATTTCCAGAATTCACATTTTTTATATTTGAAAAAATACCAGTAAAATTAATGTGATTTTGTACAGTAATCAGAAATTTTAACATTTTATTACATATTAATATTTAATGTATAAGTTATTCAAAACTTATTACCAATGCAAAGTTTAAAATGTAAAACATTAAAATTCCTGAATACTACATAAGAGTATATTTTTGTACTAAACATTTTCTGAATCGTCAAAATTTATATTTTTATATTTTATGCACAAAGTGAACTGTGATTAAGAACTTATTAAGAACTTCGTAGTTTATCATGTTGACACAGTCTGACACACACGGTTTCTAAAATCAAATGACGATAATATTTATGGATTAGAATAGATACACGAACATACAATGCCCAAATGAGAGATCTGCCGTTCAAGCACGAGGGATGTAAGTCGAGATGTAAGCTTGCGGGATAGACAAGCCGAGCCGATTCATTACCTCGGTTTCCGATTATCAATGGGCTCTAATTTAACCGGGCCAACTGCCTAATTAATTTTCTGCCCCGTGCAATGTATCGCGCGAATAAAAACGGTCCCAGTCAGGATCGTACGAGGGGAGAGTGGTTTCCACTTACCCTGCCTGTCTGTCTTATCCCGTCTCATTGCAGAGATCACTTTCCTGGCAAAATTCCCTTAAATTTAGTCAATATTTACGGACTTTATATTCGGACATTAATATATAGTTATTCGTGCGGTTGCCGCACAACCAGACACTTTGAAAATTTTTTGAGAATGACAAATCCTTGTAATTCGTCATTTTGCAGCTGAACCGGTCAGACTCTCCAAAAAATCGACTGGAGTACCCATCGCGAAAACTGCCCGAAACAAAAAACTGACCGATGTAGAAGTGGAACTTCTCATCCTGGAAGTGCAGAAACGGACTCCTTTATGGGATTTTTCATCACCGTTGCAGAAAAGAAATCGAGAGACTGTACGGCGTCTCTGGAATGAAGTCTCCGTAGAACTGAATGGTGAGGAATAATATGTCTCTTCACATAAATGATTTGAGCCTCGTCTTGATTGTAATTTACCGTTATAGGCAAACTAGATGGAGCAGAAGCTCAAAAAAAATTTAAAAGCTTGCGAGACACATTTCGAAAATTTGTTCAAACTGAGCAGCATGCCAGCGGTTCCGCAAGACCTGACATCAAGGAGAAGTGGAAATATTACGACACGATGGAATTTCTGCGCGATTCTTGCCTGTTACGACCGTAATACTTCTTTCTTTAAATCTTATTAGTGTTGGTTTTATAATAATAATTATTATTACAATTTTTTTGGTAGAACCCACACAAATGTGAGTCAGGATTTGCAAGAAGAAGATGATCATACAACTACACCAAATGATGACGACAGAGATGACATTAGCACCACAATATCAAGTATGGGAAATTCATAGATATTTCAATATAAAAATCGTGCAAATTAGAAACTTGCACGTTGCATCATTATTTTATTTTGATCATAAAAAACCTCTCTGAGCAAGAGGATCTTTCAATTTTTGTTTCCTCCTGGAGGAAGCTTCGAGAACAAAATTGATTTAAACTGATGAGAAAGCAATGGCAAGTTTCTAATTTGCACGCTTTTTTAATAAAGTTTGCGTGAAAAATAAGTTTTTTACAAATCTCAATCTCCTGAAAATCTAAATTTTCTTAGCAATTTTACATATACATATCTTTTATGCTGTATTAGCGTACAAAAATGTAGCCAGCTATCACAGAACTTTTCAGCGTAAAAACATTTTCTGAAAACTCGAACCTCCTTAAAATGTTTCATCAATTTTCTTAAGGTCAAATACCAATATCCTTCTATTTCTTTCTTTTTCTTAGAGTAAACAGATAAATAATAATAATAATAATAATAATAATAGCAATAGTGATAATAATGGCAATGATGATTATGTTACAGCTTCAGCAGACTCACATAATAGAAGATCTCGCAGAAACACAGTCACAGATGAAGAATCTGCAAGCGCAATGAATAGAATCGCAGATGCCTTGTCTAGAGAGGAGTCAAATGTCGTTTTACCAGCGCCTCCTCTATCGGATGGAGTTGACGCCATGTTGCATGCAGCAGGACTTCAATTGCGTCGACTACCGTACGCGAGACGGATGGAAACACTTTTGGACATCGTGCAAATGGTTCACACTCGAGTGATGAATAAGGAGACACAATAAAACGAATATCGAGGAAATGCAATAAAAACATTATTGTTTTGTTTAAAATACAGTTTATACATTACATATAAAAATGTAATAGTTTAATATATTAATATGACAGCGTGCAACATTGAAGCGTGCAATACAAGTGCCAAATTCAGTTGTGATTTTTATTTAATCCTTTACCTATAATGAAACTGCAACGGGTGCTTCAAATTTCTTTACAAGTAGAATATTTACATAACCGAGAGCGTACGTATTAAAAATAAAGTATTAATCCTACTTAAAATATACTAAGCTATTCCATCATCGCTCAGATTAAAGGGTTTTAGTTACGATTATATTGCCAGGGAACAGCTCCTTCTCCATTGAAAAAATTAGAAAATTCTTCCCTAATACCTATGGCAGATCGACTACTGTTATGGTTACCGTAAATACTAACATCTTGGAGTGCCGAATCCTCTACTTCTTGTCTCCAAGATGCAGAAATTACATCGTTAGAACCATATTGATCACTCGTATTTGGTGAAATATATTCATTTGTATCGTCACGCTTTCGAAGCCAATTATGGAGACATATGATGGCCTTAATCATGTTAATTGTGTTATCAACAGTAGCATTGATGGGTCTTTTAAGAATTCTCCACTGACTGACCAATATTCCGAAGGCATTTTCAATAGTTCTTCGAGCACGGCTGAGACGATAGTTAAAAATACTCCGATCTTGGTTAAGACCTCCTCTGCCAGGATACGGCCGAAGTAAATAATCACTTAGCTGAAATGCTTCGTCACCGACAAGAACATACGGCAAAGGCATTCCATCTTCTGTCAGCCGTTCTGGTTTCGGTAAATTCATTTGTCTCTCGTTGAATTTTTGGCCCATTATAGAATCTCTAAAAATTCCGCCATCGCTGCGACGACCATAGGCACCTATTTCGACTAACGTGAATATATATTTGGCATCACAGATTCCCAACAATACAATGCTGTGAGCATTTTTGTAATTGAAATATGCGGAGCCAGCATTGTCAGGACACTACAAAAAAATATTATTCACTAATGCAATTTATCATTCTGTGAGGAGGCAACTCGGGATAATTAAACTGTTTAATATTTCTACATACCTCAATTAATATATGTTTCCCGTCAATAGCACCTATACAATGATTGAACTGCCATTGATTTTGAAATTCTTGAGCAATGTTCAACCAGTCTGTTGTTTTCAATGGAAACGGCAGTACTTCTTTGCTGAGACAATTCCAAAGGGCTTCGCATGTTTCCCCAATAATGTTACTTGCTGTAGTAAACCCAACAAGATACTGGTAAGCAGTCGAAGTCATGCAGTCACCTGTTGCCAAGTATCTGCATATAATTCATTAGTTTTAACAATGTAGACAATCGAAAATAATGAATTAAAATTGCTATAAGAAACTAACCTCAATGTCATAGCCAATCGTGCTGCAACAGGTACAGGATTTCTTATTCCATTCTCTTTAGAAATAAGAGGCCCAACCAAACCAAGCAGTTCCTCGAATTGACTTGTTGTCATACGTATATACTTTTTGAACATGTCTTTGTCCAAAGAAAGTGTAGGAAATATAGCTTCGTAAAAGCCATGAATCTGTCGTAGTAGAAATAACGGACGAACCCAAAAACTTTTCTGTTTATAAGGCCTCTTTTTCTTCTTTCTCATTTCATTAATGATAAGAGCTGCCGCAACTCTTTTTAGCTTCAATTTCTTTTTGTTTTCTCTGTCAATAATTCTCTGGCACTCAGCAATCCATGCCTTATATTTGTATGCACTAAACATTGGAATGATTATTATAATTTTAATTATTTATTCGCTCCGGCTCCTTCTAAAGACGTCACTGTAGCTCCCAAAGCGAATGTCTCAGCGTATGTATCTCAAGCGGTATTAAGTCCTTGCCTTTGTTACCAACGCCACGTACTTGATCAGCTATAGTCACTTCCACATCTTCCAACTAAAAAAAATCACATTTATATACAAATTAATAAATAACGTTATTTTTGTAAATAATAATTTCATTGATGTAATAAATATTTATAAACAAGCGCATTTTTCTCTCATGAGATTTAAGAAATTATATTAATTTTGTATTAATGCATTGCTCGCAGAAGTATTTATATGAAAGTCACTTTTTGATATATCATTAAAACTGATCTTTTACCATATATTCGTCGTGGTATCCTTGTTCCGCGTCTGGTATTCTCGTCGTTGGATCGCAATCCCTTGCCATAAATCGTAACGTTGGTTGTAGGAATGGTAACGACACTCGTTTGCAGATCTTCCGGATATTTCAATACTGTGTAGGTGGTTCCTGGTTCATTGTAAGGTAATCGCGGACATACTATGCACACAATGGAGTAACTGAAATAAACGACTCATTACAACATCTGTCATAAAAAATATAAGGAGGTAACATATATAAATGCGTCGATAGTATATTTACCGTATGGCCACTACCACATCTTCGAGAAGTTGATCGGAGAGCGTGTTCACACAATCAAACCGCAAAATGAGAAATCATGAGAAATTCAACGCGTTAACGTTAACGGGATCCTGCCGGCGGTCCAAGACGATCCTTTTGATCGTCTTCGGTTGGATGACGACGTTCTCGGTTTCCTCGACGGCTTCGTCGTCGGTGCTGCTCGAGCAGATCCTCAGCGCCAGCTCGCTCTCTATCAATTTCTGCAGGCCACAGAACATATACTAATCTGCAGGCTCTTGTCGTCGCTCTCGAGCTCGTTACGCGTATTGTTTGTGAGTACAAGATCGTCGCCGTCGCACAACGAGATACTCGCGGTTATGTTCGAAAAATAAACTTACAAAAAAATGGCGACCGCTAACAACCACTAACCGCAATACTCATAGGGTGCGTCCTGGTGCGTCCGCAGACGCTCAAACAAGCATGGATGCTGGCTATTTGACGCTATTGCCCCCTCCACAGATAGAGCATAAAATGTAGTCACGTGACCAGATTTGACGCTCGAATCCAGCGTCGAGCGTCATCGTGAAATCGCACCTTTAAGGTGCGATTTCATTGACGCTAGAAACCAGCGGCAGCGTCAAGAAAATGTAGTGGGGGAAGAAGTTCAGACCGTCTCAACTTTTTAGCGTACCGCAAAATTCAACGGAACTTCTTCCCCCACTACATTTTTCTGACGCTGCCGCTGGTTTCTAGCGTCAATGAAATCGCACCTTTACTCCTAACGCCGATCTGTGTGATCACGTGATCAGAGAAAATGTCCCTTTCACTTTTTCGACACTGGCGACGCAGGTATCGCCAGTTTCGATATCGCGCGCGTATTTCGAACGATCTAGTAGGTAAATTATTAAAAGTCGATAGACTTAGGGCTCAGTCACAATGAGAGGAATAAGGAATAAGATAAAGGAATAAGGAATAAGGGAATGTCGCATCTCACTTCAGTACATGTACATTAAAGTGAGATGCAACATGCCTTATTCCTTATTCCTTTATCTTATTCCTTATTCCTCTCAATGTGACTGAGCCCTTATCGGTCAGAAGGAAGATTTCTATTTAGCTAAATTAAGTATATATATAATATATATTGATTCTTATGAATCAAGCTTGAATTCGATTTCTAGGTGTCCCAGGTTGCCGATGACGAGGTACAGATAGTGCGCTTCATAGTTTTCGGTGTCCAGGTGTAATAATACGTTGAATTCGATGTCTACGTGTTCCAGGTTGCCGATGACGAGGTCCACATAGTGCGCTTCGTAGTTTTCGGTGTCTACGTGTATTAATACCTTGAATTCGATGTCCACGTGTTCCAGGTTGCCGATGACGGGATCCAGATAGTGCGCTTCATAGTTTTCGGTGTCCAGGTGTAATCGTACGTTGAATGCGACGTCTAGGTGTCCCAGGTTGCCGATGACGATGTCTAGATAGTGAGCTCCGTAGTTTTCGGTGTCTACGTGTATTAATACCTTGAATTCGATTTCTAGGTGTCCCAGGTTGCCGATGACGAGGTCCACATAGTGCGCTTCGTAGTTTTCGGTGTCCATGTGTAATAATACGTTGAATTCGATGTCTACGTGTTCTAGGTTGCCGATGACGAGGTCCAGATAGTGCGCTTCATAGTTTTCGGTGTCCAGGTGTAATCGTACGTTGAATTCGATGTCTAGGTGTCCCAAGTTGCCGATGACGAGGTCCACATAGTGCGCTCCGTAGTTTTCGGTGTCTACGTGTATTAATACCTTGAATTCGATGTCCACGTGTCCCAGGTTGCCGATGACGGGATCCAGATAGTGCGCTTCATAGTTTTCGGTGTCCAGGTGTAATCGTACGTTGAATTCGATGTCTAGGTGTCCCAAGTTGCCGATGACGAGGTCCACATAGTGCGCTCCGTAGTTTTCGGTGTCTATGTATTAATACCTTGAATTCGATGTCCACGTGTCCCAGGTTGCCGATGACGATGTCTAGATAGTGAGCTCCGTAGTTTTCGGTGTCTACGTGTATTAATACCTTGAATTCGATTTCTAGGTGTCCCAGGTTGCCGATGACGAGGTCCACATAGTGCGCTTCGTAGTTTTCGGTGTCCATGTGTAATAATACGTTGAATTCGATGTCTACGTGTTCTAGGTTGCCGATGACGAGGTCCACATAGTGCGCTCCGTAGTTTTCGGTGTCTACGTATATTAATACCTTGAAATCGATGTCCACGTGTCCCAGGTTGCCGATGACGATGTCTAAATAGTGCGCTCCGTAGTTTTCGGTGTTCACGTGTATTAATACCTTAAATTCGATGTCCACGTGTCCCAGGTTGCCGATGACGATGTCTAGATAGTGAGCTCCGTAGTTTTCGGTGTCCAGGTGTAATAATACGTTGAATGCAATGTCTAGGTGTCCCAGGTTGCCGATGACGGGATCCAGATAGTGCGCTTCATAGTTTTCGGTGTCCAGGTGTAATCGTACGTTGAATTCGATGTCTAGGTGTCCCAAGTTGCCGATGACGAGGTCCACATAGTGCGCTCCGTAGTTTTCGGTGTCTACGTGTATTAATACCTTGAATTCGATGTCCACGTGTCCCAGGTTGCCGATGACGGGATCCAGATAGTGCGCTTCATAGTTTTCGGTGTCCAGGTGTAATCGTACGTTGAATTCGATGTCTAGGTGTCCCAGGTTGCCGATGACGAGGTCCACATAGTGCGCTCCGTAGTTTTCGGTGTCTACGTGTATTAATACCTTGAATTCGGTGTCCACGTGTCCCAGGTTGCCGATGACGATGTCTAGATAGTGAGCTCCGTAGTTTTCGGTGTCCAGGTGTAATAATACGTTGAATGCGATGTCTAGGTGTCCCAGGTTGCCGATGACGGGATCCAGATAGTGCGCTTCATAGTTTTCGGTGTCCAGGTGTAATCGTACGTTGAATTCGATGTCTAGGTGTCCCAAGTTGCCGATGACGAGGTCCACATAGTGCGCTCCGTAGTTTTCGGTGTCTATGTATTAATCTGTACAAAATTACCTTTTTTAAAAAAAAGGTAAAGAAAGGCGCCAAGTACACGCATAGTAGTGTGTATGTTGTTACCTCGAAAAAAGAACAGTGGTAGTATTATACCTCACAAAAATCTAAGTAACAAGTGATAGACGTAATTTTTGTATTTCGAAAAATCTCGAAAAAACCTAAGCAGTAGTATTTTTATTTTTAAAAAATTATTACTCAAGTGATTATTTTACAATTACAAAAAAGAAATGATATCTCTTTTTAAATTACAGCGCCAATTACAGAGAACATTTTTCGAGATCGAGGTATAATATTACCACACTGCTTTTCTTCAATTAGAATAAAAGATTGAATCATGAAGAATTACACATTACACAGAGGTAACAGTACAAAATACAAATATTTTATTAAAATATTTAAACCCAACAAGGGAATACAAGGTATTTAAATACAAAGTTTATATATGTATTTTAAAAGATTTAATCGCATCGCAAAGAATTACAGAGGTAACAGTACAAAAAATAAAAATATTTTATTCAAATACATAAATTTTTCTTGTCAAAAAACTTGGCGCTGCTAGACCTCAAAATTAGGTCAGCCTGGTGTGTATGTGCGAGCGAGTGAATGTGGGTGATGTGTGTGTGTGTGTGTGTGTGTGTGTGTGTGTGTGTGTGTGTGTGTGTGACGGTGAATAATGCGGCTTATGATTAAGTATAGAATAAGTATAGAATAAGTAATATTTACATTTGTAAAAGGTCTCTCTTTCTCTCGAATAATGCGGCTTATGATTAAGTATAGGATAAAAGGTGTCTCTCTCTCTCTTTCTCTCTCTAGCAGCGCCAAGTTTTTCATACTTAATATATCATACAAGTATATCATACGTAATATATCATACAAGAGAGGAGTCGTCAATAGTTATTATTTTTTGTTACCTCTGTTATCAGAATATTTCTTGTTTTTTGATATTGTGTTGGAGTCGTGACAATGTACTTGTTTTGGAATCTGTACATTTTCTGTAGAAGCAAGATCATTAGAGGATATCTGAAACAGAACAAAATACCTTTATATACTTTGCCAGAAATAGATATAGCGTGAAGAAAAGAAACATCATATATTATCATTGCACTTACATTTATTGGAAGATTATCTGTATCATCATTTATTATGTCATTTTCGACGAGATTTGTCTGAAATTTATAAGATAACACAATATTAAAACTCTCTATTAATAATAATAATAATTAAACTACTGTAAAACAATATTACTTCAGCATCGAGTTGCAAGATGAAAGTCGTATCTTGAGGTCTTTGGAAGTCTTTGGTTTTTTGGATCTGCGAACTCTGCGAGGTCAAGAACTCTTTGGTGGTTTGCCGGTTCTGTTTTATTTTCTTGTTACCGATATCTAAAAAATTCAATATTATGATTAATATTAGTTTTTTTCAATAATATATGTCAAAAGATTAAATAAAATAAAATAGTGTTGATATATCACATAAAAAGAGAATGGTCATTATAATAATTAATTTTCATTACCTCTGTCATCAGAATATCTCTTGTTTTTTGATATTGTACTGGAGCTCTGGCAACGTACTTTATTTGAAATCTGTATATTTTCTATAGAAGCGAGTACATTAGAAGATATCTAAAACAGAATAAAATATTTTTATATACTATTTTGCAAGAAATAGATACATCGTGCAGAAAAGAAACATATATTATCATCGCACTTACATTTATTGGAAGATTCTCTATATCATCAATATTTATTACGTCACTATCGAAGAGATTTTTCTAAAATTTGTAAGATAAAATTAATATTAAAACTCTATAGTATATAATAATGATTTTAAAACTCTACAGTAAAACAATATATTACTTCAGCATTAGGATGCAAGGGAGAAGTCATATCTTGAGATCTTTGGAAGCATGAAGTTTTCTTGATCTGCGAACTCTGTGAAGTTAACAACTCTTTGGTTTGCCAGATAGGAGAATCCTGCAGATTCTGTGACGTCGAAGTTTTTTGAGCGGTCAAGTAAGTAGAAGTGACGTTATTATCGCCAATAGCTCCTCCTTCAGGAATATCAGACATTCCACTGGCTTCAGGTGTTAAAAACTCTAATAAATCGTCTTCGGAGGGGCTAGTGTCTAAAGTCTTTGGTGGTCCTCCTCCAGTGCCTGCTGAGTAACTTTTATATGTGGCTACTCTTTTTAACAAATTTGATTTTCAATCACGCCATGTCTGTAACAAAAAAAAAAGAATAATCTTGCTATTAGTATTATGTAAAATAAGATAATATTATACATATAAAATAGTAACTAACAAGTTAAATTGATATTTATTTAACATATATTTACCTTTGCCCATTCTTTTGGCAGCTTTTGAAGACCACAGCCTGCACAATTGAGAGCTGATGTTACTTCCTCCCATAATTCGTCCTATAAAAAAATATGCACATATTTACTTATAATTTTTATTTGCAACTTATTATTTCTATTATTTTACGTTTAAAAAAATAATATTTATGTCATAATAAAATAATTTGTAAAATCACTTATTATTCTTTTTTTATTTTCGCGGTTATATCGTAATCTACCTCTTCCAAAATCGGGATGAGACTGCATAAAATTAATTAGTATTTGTTTCTGTTTCTCCGTCACATTCATTTTCGTTAAAAAACAGTTATTGCAATAATGGCGTGATACTATTTATTTTAGATACGCAGTCTGTTTTCTCTCACATTGTCACATTATCACATTAGCAAATGTAGTGAGTTCGTATTTTCACTTTGACGTTACAGAATCACACGAACAAACTCACGTGAGATTATTTATATACGCAAATAACACCTAAAGAGGCAAATAAATTGCCTGTACATAGGATTGGTGCTTATAAACTAATAAACTAATAGTTAAAATTAAAGAAACATAACGAAAGAAAAGAAAACAAAACAACAAACAAAAAAAGCACAACAAAAATAAAAAAAATGAAATAACATTAAGTTCACACTATTGTGTGTTCTTTGCTCGCGTTTTTGCAACTGCATTGATGTTACCGTTGATCTAATTGGATAAGTTGTGTTTTACATTATTTTTCGTAGTCTTAAGGCTTTTTAGTTCAATCGGCAATAGGTTGAATAATTTCAGCGAAGTTATGAAACTGCTTTTAAAGTTCGTAGTTTTATAGATCATGGGCAGCATCAATTCTTTTTTCCTAGTTTTGCTAGCGGAGGATTCGAAGTTTTGCTGATGATAACCATAATAATGACAAAGGGCCTCAACAGCAAACGAACATTTAACGTTTCGCGGCATTTTATACGTATTAAATTTCATTATAATTTTTATAATTTGGTTCTGCAGAGACATTAATTTATTAATTACGTTATTATACGCTCCTCCTCACGCTATTATGCCATATGTTGCAATACTATTAAAGAGTGCATGATAAATAATTAGCAGCGACTCCTGGGACAGCAGCCTGGATAACTTTGCAAAGACAAACAGTAAATATCTGGTCTTCTTTGTGATATAGTTTAAGTGCAATTCCCACTTCATAGCCTGATCTATTATGACTTCAAGGTATCTAGCAGAAACAACTCTCTTAACTCTTTGGTTATTAATTTTAACAGAGATCTCATTTGGTACACTATCTGCATATATTCCAAAAGTGATAAACACTGTTTTGCTGATGTTCAGAGAGAGCTGATTCACGCAAAGCCATTGGAAGACAATATCCAGACATTCACACATCCGTCCCCCAGCTACTTCCCAGGACTCACCCGTTGTAACAACGACCGTATCGTCCGCGTACGAAGTAATTGATTTACCTGGTAATAAAGATAACAAATCGTTTATGTAAATAATAAAAAGAAGTGACCCCAGTATTGTTCCTTGCGGAACTCCAATGGTTATTAACCTATCTTCACTGCAAACACCATTTATTTTTACAGCTTGTTTTCTATTATTTAAATAATTTTTCAACAAAGAGTAACAATTTCCCCTTATTCCGTAGTCGTACAGTTTGTCTAGTAGTATTTGGTGATTCACGGTATCGAAAGCTTTTGCCAAGTCAAGGAAAGTCGCAATTGTGCATGTACCATCATTCAATTTCTTGTAAATATAATTCGAGATTAGTGCAAAAGCATCCTTAGTACCTTTATTTTTCCTGAACCCAAATTGTTTCTCAGAGAGAATATTTGAATCAGTGAAAAACTTGTACATTCTTTTATGAAGTATTTTCTCGAAAATTTTTGCAAAGTTAGATATCAGCGAGATCGGTCGATAATTAGTCACATTGCACCCTTCCCCAGCTTTATAAATAAGTACAACAACGGCATACTTTAAGTTATCAAGCCATTCCCCATTTTTCATACATACATTTAAAATATGCTCAAGTGGATCTGCAATTTCGCATACAATCGATTTAATAACCTTAGCACTAACCCCATCAGCCCCACCAGCTTTATTTTTTAGACCGTTTATGACATTAGTCATTTCTCCAGCTGTAGTAGGATAAAGAAACATCGATTTGTTATTTATTGGAACCATTTTTAGGTCGGGACGGTTAAGAATGTATATTTTTTCAGCTAGATTAGTGTCTATAGTACAGAAAAAATCATTGAAAGTATTTGCAAGTTTTAGAGGATTATCAATAACTTTTCCCTCGGTTTTAATTTGACTCAGGATTATCTATAACTTTTCCCTCGGTTTTAATTAGACTAATCGAGTAATATATGTATATTACTCGATTTAGATTTCCCCTTGTTTAATTTCTCTTGAACAAAATTCCAAAGAGACTTACTATTATTACATCTTTTGAAAGTGCGAAAAGTGAACGATCTCACTTAAATTACAGATTTACAGAATCGACCCCCTGGCGATCGAGACTATCGAGAGCGCGCCGCTTGGTACACGGGAAAAAATTTTAAGTCTCTACAGCCGATGGCCACGGCTATTATGATTTGACTCTGTTAAGCCGGCGAGTGAAGCTACAGAAGCTTCGGCACTCAGGCAGTTTTAGCCTGGGAGTGTCAAGCAGTTTGTACGGTACAGCGAACAAGTTGCGATTGCCTGAGAGACCAGTCATAGAGGCCTAACTCGAACTATATATTTCTTCTGTGTGTGTATACACACACACACGACTGACAGATGACAGAAAAATATATAGATTATGTAAACTAAATACAATTGATAAATCTTATTCTTCAACAAATGGTTGTCTTTATAATAAATCTTTTTCTAAATGAATCTTTTTTTAGGGGTAATTTCAAACAATAATTTCAAAGTATATATACATTTGATCATAAACATTTACTTTATTATAGTTTAATTGTAAGCAGAATATGTAGTATATAGGATATACATATATGTAATAGAGAGGAAAAATTAATTTCTGTCGCTTTGATAAAACTGTACTGAATATTAAAAATATTAGTTATATTTGAAACGCTGTCAAAAATTTCTTGGAAATTTAATCACTTTTCTATTGCCATTAAGATCAAGACTAATGATTAATATCGGACTATAGTATATGCATAAATTATGCATAAATTATGAATGTGTGTGTGTGTGTGTGTGTGTGTGTGTGTGTGTGTGTGTGTGTGTGTGTGTGTGTGAAAGCATATATGATTGACAATGTATACATGTATACATATTTGCTGACTTCAGTGGATCAGAAATATATTTCTTCAATAAATGTTGTCAATCATATATAATGCTTTCATTCAGAATTTCTAATATACTGAAATCAACAAATATGTACATATATATATATATATATATATATGGAGGGGTAATTATCGGGTCCATTTCGAGGGTCTAAGAGTTAATATGGGGACATTTGGCACATTTGAGGTCCGGACCCGGTATTGTTCTAGATGAAAGGGATGATGTAGGGACCGGTCCCTATAATTCGCTCTATATTCAACGGATGATATCGGGACCTGGTTTTCCAGGATTCAGCGGTTGATATGAGGACCGATTTCACTCGCGATTATTAGAACTAAATGCTAAATATGATGATAAATATTGAGTCTATCTAATATATCATAACGCTAATAATGCGAGGGAAAGGTTAGAGAGATCAACACACTTCTATCGTATATCTATAAAAGCTTCCTAACCATTTTCTGCGATGTAAGGTTCCATCTGAGGACCGCAAACAAAGAGCTACAGGAACTTTTTGGGACCATATTGTAAAAATATAATTATTGACTTATAGAAAGATATTTATAGAAAGATATTTATAGAAAGATATTTATAGAAAGATATTTATAGAAAGATATTTATATTTATAGAAAGAATTGTAATGTAGACTTCTTTTATTGGTTATACATCATTTAATTTGTCTTAGCAAACGATGTTGTCAGAATCATTGTATCAAATATAAATTAAAAAACGTTCTTGCCACGGAGGCAGGTCGTACTTGTGTTCTGTCGAAAATATATACATACGAAAGTATAAGTTACTGATAGCAACTAAATGATGTAATCACCGTTTCAATCAAGTTGAAACAATTTTATATATGTCGTAGGCAAATGGTTATTTTAGGAAAATAGCTTCTGATTAGGCAAATGCTATCTGCCTGGCCAAATAGCTTTCACCATTTATTCTTGCTATTTTCCTAGTCAAATGTTATTTTCCTAGGCAGATGCTATTTGACTGAACCGCTGTTAGACAAATGGTATTCCGCGAAGCATGTATTTGGGAAATTCTTCAGTTTATAGCTATCCCGGAGCACATCGATGAAATTAGGCTTACTCGACGCGTTTTTGCACAAAACAACCGAATCTGGCAGAAAAAAGTGTCGCTCTGCCCCGCGAGGCGAGATATTTAGCATTAAAGTTGAAGATTCTTAGGTTAGAAAACCTGTCATACCGACGTGATGTAGCGATCATGAGCACACACACACGTGTATATGCTCTGCTTTATAGAAGTTGTAATTTTCATTAAAGCAGGGCACATACACACGTGTGTATGCCCTGCTTTATAGAAGTTGTGATTTTCATTAAAGCAGAGTACACACACATGTGTGTATGTCCTGCTTTATATAGAAGTTGTGATTTTCGTTAAAGCAGGGCACATACACACGTGTGTATGCCCTGCTTTATAGAAGTTGCACACATGAGGAGGCCACTATTCTTCAGATTTACCCCATTTGCCTAAGAACGGTTCAGTCAAATAGCATCTGCCTAGGAAATGCAACTGCATGGTCCCAAGAAATACCGTTAGTACTCCGTAATCGGTTCTCTTATGTACCTTTACAGGAAACAATATTGTCTTTTAATTACCACGTAAACTGAAGAAGTTTTTCAATTTTTGTCGATTACCGTCGATTCCAATTTACCAGCGTAAATACATTTATGTAACACGTGCATGGAAAGTGACACATTACGCACGCTACGCGTGATAGACCACTTTCCACGCACTTGCAACATAAAATAGGGTGTGCAAGTCGTGCGTGAAGATGAAAATTCTTGGGTGCGGAGTTGACGCACGAACCGAAGGCGAGTTCCAGCACTTGTTGCACAAATAACTATTACGAACTGGCTGACACCGAGTAATCGTGCTAATATTATTTCCAGTTAGGACCCCGGAATCACCCTTACAACACAGTACCTGATACCGACAACTACAATGCAGAATAAAAAAGGAAAATTTACAGATAAACCATAAGTATTCCCATTCGCGATACAAATTCTAATGGAACATACGCTATCATGTGGGAATATGTATTTGCCAAAATTCGGACACTGACTAATTTTGAAAAGATTGTTCCCATCTGCGGTCTCAGTAAATACCCTTACAATACATAGTACCGATAAGTACCGTTACAATGAATAATCAAAAATTAAAATATCATTGATAACTAGCCATAGTGTTATATTTCTTTAAAAATTGACATATATCGTAACGCTATTATTTGCAGATTTACATTTAACGATACGCGCAAACGTTGGCATTTCTATTAAAAATTATGATCCCAGGAATCACTCTTATAACTCAGTAAATCTACATCCTTAAGTACTGTTACAATGCAAAACGAAAAATTAATATCTACAATAAACTATACATAGAACAATTTTTCTATTATAAAGACGTTGAGGTCATACGCAATCTATAAGAAGAAAAAAGAAAATAGCACCCTGTTAGCATCCCAATGTAGGACAGCATTACAGCAAATTCTATTGTTAACTGTTGCCAAGACCATTAACGAATAGTTACGCGAAGGCCGAATGCCAAGTATAAAATCTTGCTACAGATTTCGTGACGTGTCCATCATGCCTTGCTGATTATGCAAAAACTTCTCTTCGACACTTGGAATGATTTAGCTGCCAGTAGTCTCATTTCTATTCAGCTGTTCAATAGACGTCGAGCAGGCAAAATTGAACGGTATAACTTTCCCCAACTATTCGTTAATGGTCTTGGCAACAGTTAACAATAGAATTTGCTGTAATGCTGTCCTACATTGGGATGCTAACAGGGTGCTATTTTCTTTTTTCTTCTTATAGATTGCGTATGACCTCTTTATAACAGAAAAATTGTTCTATGTATAGTTTATTGTAGATATTAATTTTTCGTTTTGCATTGTAACAGTACTTAAGGATGTAGATTTACTGAGTTATAAGAGTGATTCCTGGGATCATAATTTTTAATAGAAATGCCAACGTTTGCGCGTATCGTTAAATGTAAATCTGCAAATAATAGCGTTACGATATATGTCAATTTTTAAAGAATAATAACACTATGGCTAGTTATCAATGGTATTTTAATTTTTGATTATTCATTGTAACGGTACTTATCGGTACTGTGTTGTAAGGGTATTTACTGAGACCGCAGATGGGAACAATCTTTTCAAAATTAGTCAGTGTCCGAATTTTGGCAAATACATATTCCCACATAATAGCGTATGTTCCATCAAAATTTGTATCGCGAATGGGAATACTTATGGTTTATCTGTAAACTTTTCTTTTTTATTCTGCATTGTAACGGTAGTTTTCGGTATCAAGTACTGTGTTGTAAGGGTGATTCCGGGATCCTAACTAGAAATAATGTTAGCACGATTACTCGGTGTCAGCCGAGGCTTGTAAATGTGTCTGCGCTGGTCAATTGGAATCGACAGTAATCGATAAAAATTGAAAACTTCTTTAGTTTACGTACTAATTAAAAGACAATATTGTTTCTTGTAAAGGTATATACGAGGACCGCTTTCAGACGACAAGCGGTACATCTTGGGTCCATTCGGTTAAAATATTATTTTATGTTTAAAGCAATTGTTACTAAAGTTTCAACATTGTAAATAGTGATTACGAGATTTATACTTGCTATTCTCTGATATTTGAAGATAACCTGAGGCTCTGTACTAATAAATAAGAAAGAAAATAAGACTGCTGTTGAGAGTCGACGCGATTGTTGTTGTGCAATTAATATATTGTTCAACAATAATTACATAAAATTACGTACTTACTGATGTTTTGACTTGAATTTGCGTCCTCTTTAATGTAAAAGTTGATGTCATTTATTACAGTAAATTTCTCTCCCCCAATATATCAAGTTAAGTAGAGTCAAAATTATTAGAGAGTCATCAAATAATTATATATTATTATATTCAATTAGAATTTGCTTCAATGCTGTCCTACATTGAGATGTTAACAAAGTGCTATTTTATTTTTTCTTTTTACAGATTGCGTATGATCTCAACGTCTTTATAACAGAAATCGTTCTCCTCATAGTTTATCAGTAGATTAATTTTTATTAATTTTTATTAATTTTTTGTTTCGCATTGTAGCAATACTTAGGGATGTAGACTTACTGAGTTATAAGATTAAATCTTGAGATCATAATTTTTAATAGGAATGCCAACGTTTGCGCGTGTCGCTAAATGTAAATCCGCAAATAATAGCGTTACGATATGCGTTAATTTTTAAAAAAATATAATACTATGGCCAGTTACCAATGATATTTTACTTTTCGATTACTTATTGTAACGGTTCTTATAGGTACTATGTGTTGTAAGGGTATTTACTGAGACCGCAAATGGGAACAATCTTTTCAAAATTAGTCAGTGTCCGAATTTTGGCAAATACATATTCCCACATAATAGCGTATGTCCCATCAAAATTTGTATCGCGAATGGGAATACTTATGGTTTATCTGTAAACTTTCTTTTTTTATTCTTTTCCATAAGGGTATAACGGTAGTTTTCGGTACCAGGTATTGTGTTGCAAGGGTGATTCAGATCCTAACTAGAAATAATATTAGCACGATTACTCGGTGTTAGCCAGCTCGTAAATGTGTCTGCGCTGATAAAGTGGAACAGTAATTGACAAGAATTGAAAACTTCTTCAGTTTATGTATACTGATTAAAATACAATACTGTTTCTTGTAAAGGTATATACGAGGACTGTTTCGGACGACAAGCGGTACATCTTGGGACCATTCGGTTAAAATGTTATTCTTTGTTTAAAGCAATTGTTACTAAAGTTTCAACATTGTAAATAGTGATTACGAGATTTATACTTGCTATTCTCTGATATTTGAAGATAAATTGAGGCTCTGTACTAATAAATAAGAAAGAAAACAAGACAGCTATTGAGAGCCGATGCGGTTGTTGTTGCGTAAATCATATATTATTCAACAATAATTACATAAAATTACGTATTGCGCCCTTTTTAATGTTAAAGTTACTATCATTTATCACTGTAGATCCTCCTTCAATATAGAAGAAGGGAGGAAGGGAGAAAGGGAGGGTTTTAGGGAAGTAGAGAAGGGATCCAAGGCAATGTCGAGATGAGCCTTATGTTGATAGAACATTCAGTCACCTTCCGTTCTGACAGAGGACTTTCTGTTTTAATTAATTGATGACCAACAATTTTGACTTCACCTAACTTGACCCGGGAAAAAAGATTAATTATATATAAATATATATATGATTATAAATTTTATGTAGCGTTATATAAAAAGCAAAATTTCCGTACTTATATGATATTATATATAATTATATATAATCTTCTTTTTTCGGGTATTTAAAATATTAGAAAATCGTAAAAAAAATTCAATTCTCCTATCCTTCTAAATTATGTGTAGAAAAATTTGGTCCCAATATGTATCGATCTATAAATAACGAATGTCCCGGTCACGGTGGTCCCGATATTGACCGATTCATATAAATAACCAAAAATCCATAATATTTTCCTTTCTACGATATACATAGTGATTTCAATAGTATTGTATACCATTAAATTGAAATGTAGATCTTTGTATGCTTGATTTCACATATGTACACTCGGACCTCATAAGTACCCCTTTATCTATATCTATAAAGGAAGATGTCCTGACTGACTGACTGACTGACTGACTCATCAACGCCCAGCCCAAACCCCTGAACCGAATTTTTGTCAAAAGTATATGAAATAGGGGTAGAATTTTCCGGGGAGTGCCACTATGTGTATAGTTTTTCGTTACCGATTTTCTGGAAACCGGTTTTTCTAATTCCTTCAAATTTTCGGGAAATAATTCACCAAATCTCAAAAAATTATAGATCAAACAGGGGTAGAAATTTCCGGGGAGTGCTATAAAATGTATAATTTTTCGTTACCGATCTTTTTGGAAGCCGGTATTGAAATTTTTTCAATTTTTCGGGAGTTTATTGACCGAATCTTAAAGAATTGTATATGAAGTAGAGGTAGAATTTTATGGGGAGCGCCATGATGTGTACAGTTTTTGTTACCGATCTTTTCGGAAACCGGTTTTTTTAATTTTTCAAATTTTTTGGAAAATAATTAATTGAATCTCAAAAAATTGTACATGAAGTAGGAGTAGAATTTCCCGGGGAGTGTTATAAAGTGTACTATTTTTTGTTACCGATCTTTTTGGAAACCGGTTCCGAATAATCGAATCTCAAAGAATTGTACATAAAGCAAGGTTTAAATTTTCCGAGGAGTGCTATAAAAAATATATCATTTTTCGTTACCGATCTTTTTGAAAACCGGTATCAGAAGTTTGACAAATTTTAAAGAATTGTATATAAAACAGGGGTAAAATTTCCCAAGGAGTGCTATAAACTGTATAGTTCTTTGTTACCGATCTTTTTGGAAATCGTTTACGAAATTTTTCCAAATTTTTAGGAAATAATTGAGTGAATCTCAAAGAATTGTATATGACGGAATTGAACTTCAGTAGATAAAAAAGTAATATTTTTCAATTTATAGCATTTTAGAGAGAAAGAGAGAGAAAGAAGAGAGAGAGAGAGAGAGAGAGAGGGAGGGGGAGAGAAAGAGAGAGAGAAAAAGAGGGAGGGGGAGAGAAAGAGAGAAAGAGGAGGGAGAGAGAGAGAGAGAGCGAGAGAGAAGGAGGAAGAGAGGGGAGAAAAAGAGAGAGAGGGGGAGGGAGAGAGAGAGAGGGGAGAGAGAGAGAGGGAGGGGGAGAGAAAGAAAGAGAGAGGGAAAGGGAGAGAAAGAGAAAGAGAGAAATAGAGAGAAAGGGGGGGAAAGAGAGAGGGAAAGAGAGAGAGGAAGAGACTATTTTTGTGTCTTATTACACATGTCCTCCGGGGCGAAGCCCGGGTAACCAGCTAGTAAACATATATATATATATATATATATATATATATATATATATATATATATATATATATAGCAGGTTATGTTTGCAAGTTATCAAAATTCTTAGTTCTTAATAATCAAGTTATATACTTTTCTCGTATCGAGTATATACAACTCAAGTCATGATTTTTTGCATAATTGTAATAATAAAAACTCTGAATATTAAAAAAAAATATGCACTTACTTTGAAATCGTATAAAATTTTCAAATTTCCACTCCTTCAATATTTGCACTGTAAAATTGTCCATTGTTTCTTCAAGTCTCAATGTATTTGTTAAATATATTACGCACAATAACACAAATCGCAATCATAAATCACAATGCGACGATTGAGAGACAAACGTATGTGCTTACTGAAACGGTCAGATAGCCGGTCCGCACGGTAATTTCGGCAGGACAGCTGTTTGGTTAAAACAACCGAAATAGTAAACAACGACAACTGAAGAGCGCCGTAAAAATTTCTTTACCGTCAGGCCGCATCAGCTTGACAAGACCAAGGCTATTTTGGCCTGGCAGCTTCAGGTGATTTTAACTTAAAATTTTTTCCCGTGCGCCGCCTGGTGTGTCAGCTAGTGACTTGATGTGTATGCGCCACACGTGGAAGTGCAGCATCGGAACGCTAGTTACAATCTACCGTGCGCAACTTAAACTTAGTATTAGAGATAGAAAACGCAAAAAACAAAAATAATCTGTATTCATGTTAGGAATAAAGATACATTATCCTAACACTCCCCCTTTTTGAATGTTTTCCAGTATCTTATGCGGGTGTGGGATCAATAACTCCAATTGCGCATCTTAATTTTTCGAAGTGTATGCGCGGTAGAGCCTTTGTAAATAATACATCGGCCAGTTGATCTTCGCTAGGAATGTACGTCTATCAACTTATTTGTAAATACTTCGCGAATAAAATGATACTGGACATCGATGTGCTTTGTTCGTGCATGAAATTCCTGATTTTTTATTAGTTTTATTGCACTTTCGTTATCGATATGTAGCTTTGTTGAATCAGGACATTTATGTCCAATATCTCACAAAAGTTTTCTTAACCATATTACTTCTCTACTTGCTAGGCTAGCTGCGATATATTCCGCCTCCGTTGTATTCAGACTTACAATGTCTTGACGTTTGGATCTTCAAGTTACGGATCCATTTGCCAATTTAAATATATATAACCGCTGCGCGCTGGTTGAGCATCTAGTGTCTGTTGTATTTATACGTAGATTTGTATAAATAATGATCACTGGTGTTATGCTGAATATATTTAATAATCTCAAATGATACACGTTACAGTCTGTCCTGGATCATAGACTCTCTCTGAGTGTGTGTGATACGCAACGCCGCTGATGTTCCGACTCTCAACATACATGTCTGCACATGCGCTAACTATAGATATACAACATCTCCTTTTTTTAAAAGCAGTAAACTAAACTTTATTAAAGTATTAAACTAAACTTAATATCAACTCAGCCTTTAGTAAATTATAATGAAATTATATACGCAAAACTAAAATAGAATTATGTCTCTTTTTCAAGTAACAAATAAAACTAAACATTTTGACAATCGCAACATTACAATACATAATCTCTTAACTTATCCGGAAGTTTAACCATTCTCCCGCTGCAAGTAAGTTTTCATTTGTGGTTGCTCCTCATTCACAGTATTCGCATTATCTGGTACATTCGAATCATTACGCTCATCGTTCTCATTACGTTTGGTACGGTCATCAAAGTCCTCATCATATCTATTACTTTTAAATTCGGTTTTCGTTTTCTTTAAGTGGTTCGAATTTCTTCTAACCATGTTACCTTTACTATTAATAATGATATAGGATCGGGGAGTATTATGCTTAAAAATTATTTTAGCTGGCTCCCATACTTTTTCTGTCCTTACTAATACATTTTCTCCCTCTCGAAACTGTTCACGCTTCTTTGCATGTAGTTCATGATAATTCTTTGCTTGAATTTGTTTCTCAATCAGTTTGTTATGAACATTTCGCGGTATAGCTGGTTGTAGTAGCTTGGTGTGTACTGGTATTTTAGTTTTAACACGTCTGTTGAACATAATTTGTGCAGGTGATACATTTAATCCCGCTATTGGCATATTTCTATATTTTAGAAGGGCAATCTCTAAGTCTATGTTTTGTTGTTTGCTCTTTTTTAATATTTTCTTGGTTGTTTGTACTGCACGTTTAGCCAGTCCATTACTTCTTGGATAGTTTGGAGAACTAGTTACTATCTCAGAACACCATTTCTTTGCAAATTCTTTACACTCGTTTGAATTATATGGTTGATTGTCACATATGAGTATATTTGGTATTCCATGTGTAGCAAATACAGATTTTAGTTTATTAATAACTTTCGTCCCTGTTTTATTTTTTAGTTTTAATATCTCTAGCCATTTAGAGTAGTAATCTTGGATTAACAAATAGTCTTCTCCTCCAAATTACAAAATATCTCTTGCTATTTTTTCGAAGGGATTTTTCGGAATGTCATGAGATATTAATGGTTCTTTAACATTTGAGTTGTTATATTTTTCACATATAGTACACCTGGAAATCATTTTTTCTATATCTTTACTCATACCTGGCCAATATATTACTTGATTTGCTCTAGCTTTAGTTTTAGTTATATCCCAACGTGTAATTCATGCAACATTTTTAAGATGTATTTTCGAAATTCAACTGGAATTATTAATTTAAAATTAAGATATACTAAATTATCTTCTACTGTGATTTAATCTTATTGTAGATTAAAGTAAAATTTAACTCTATCATCTACATCTTTTTTTATTTTAGGCCATCCATTAAAATGATAATCTTTAAGTTTAGATAGCGTTAAATCAGCCATAGTGGCTCTTTGAAGGTCCTGTTTTTTAGCATTTGTTACTACTAAGACCCGTATCAATAGAATGTACTACTTCTTGCAACCAACTATCATCTGTATTTGCTTGATTTAAGAAAGATCTAGATAATAAGTCCGCAATATGCATTCCTTTGCTTGGAATAAATGCTATTTTTATTTAATATTTAAGCAGTTTAATTTTCATTCTCTGTGAACGAGTGGAAAGAATTTCTGAAATTTTTTTATTTAGTATACTAATTAACGGTTTATGATCCGTATTAACATTAATTTCTCTTCCAAATATAGTAATAAAATTTCTGTGTAGCAAAAAAAATACTCAATAGTTCTTTTTCAATTTGAGCCATATTTTGCTCACTACTGGTAAGACTTCTAGACGCAAAATTAACTGGTTTTCCATTTTGCAGCAAACAGCAACCTAAACCATGTTGCGAAGCATCTGCTTGTATCGTGATCTCTTTACTTGAATCAAAATTTGCCAATATAGGAGCATTTACTATTTCCTGCTTTATATTGTTAAGGCAATTTTCATGTACCGGTAGTCATTAAAATTGGACATTTTTCTTTAATAACTCCCTAAGTGGCGCTATTTTTTCCAATAAATTAGGAATAAAATTCCGCAAAAAATTAATCATGCCTATTATACTTTGTAACTTATTTACATTTGTAGGGCTTTCTATAGTTAATATCGCCTGTACTCTATCCGGATCCACTGCCATTCCTTCAGCATTAAAAATATTGCCTAAAAATTTTACTGTTTTAGCTTTATATTGTACCTTATCTTTGTTAAATTTAACACCTAATTTTCTGGCACGCTCAATAACTTTCTTAAGTATTCTATCATGGCCTTCTTCTGTGTCCGATGAAATTATCAAATCATCAAAATATATTGTGACACCCTCTATATCACCAAAATTTTCAGCATTTTCTTTTTGAAAATATTCAGGTGCCATATTCAACCCAAAAGCTAATCTATTAAATTTGTAACATTCAAAAGGAGTTGAAAACGTACACAGCTCACTCGATTCATCATCTAATTTAACATGCCAAAACCCATTTTTTAAATCTAATACAGTGAAATAGCGTTTGTTAGACAATTTTTCTTTTATTTCGCTAGCTGTGGGTATTAACACATCTTTAGGCCTCTTAATTACCTTATTTAAATCTCTCGGATCCAAACATATTCTTAATTTACCATCCGCTTTCTTAATAATTACCAAGTTGCTGACCCAGCCCTTAGGATTTTCTACTTTTGATATTATCCCGTTTTTTACCCTCTTATCAAGAGTATGTTTTAATTTATCACAAACTGTATGGGGAATTCTTCTAGGTGGATTAGCAACTGGTGTACACTTTTTATCTATTTCAATAGTACACGTTTTTTTTAAAGTTCCATTACCTTTAAAAATATCACTATTTTCTTATATAAACTTATCTTTTACATTTAGATTTTGAAGCATGTGTATTCTTTTAATTAAATTAAATTCTCGGCATGTGCGTAGACCTAACAGTGGCATTGTATCTTCTTTAACAATTACAAATTTTTGTTTTTTCGTTACATCTTTAATAGTACATGACAGTTCAACTATTCTTAGCGGTTTTATTTTACTACCACCAAAACTATCTAAAATTATGCTAGTCGATTCTAATTTAACTTTTGATTTTTTAATTTTAATATATATTTTTAACGGTAAAACATTTACATCTGCTCCTGTGTCTAACTTGAATTTTAACAATACTGTTATTTATTTGAATCATTTCAAACCATCTAGAATTAATATTACCAATTTCTACTTGATCAATACAAAATGAACTTTCTTTTGACTCTACATTAGTTTGCTCTGTAAGCTCCTTTATCTCTTTAATTTTACAACCAATCGCATAATGATTTAATTTACCGCACTTCTTGCATTTTTTCCCATAAGCTGGACATTCTCGTGGACCATGGTTCGTTCCGCATCTCCTACAGACAAATTTCGTTGCTGCCTCGTTACCTTTGAATTTATTGGACTTCTGCTGTACCTTCTTGCGTAGACTGTCTATCTCTGCTTTGTCTCCCTGTAGATTTTTTGCTTGGTCCTTAGATACTTCAGCAGCTCTGCAGTAGTCGATTGCTTTTTGTAGATTAAGATCTTCTACCCTCAGTAACCTTTCCTGTAGCACCTTGTCTTTTATTCCCAGAACAATTCTATCTTGGACCATCCTGTCAGCCATTGTTCCAAATTCACATGTCTGACTGAGCTACTTTATTTCTGCCAGAAAGCTATCAAATTTTTCGCCTTCCTGTTGCATTTTACTGAAAAACTTGAAAGTTTCGTACACGATGTTCTTCTTGGGAACACAATACTCTTCGAAGCATTGCAATACCTTTGCCAAATCGTTCCTCTCTGTTTCTTGTAGATTGAACGTATTGTACAGCTTAATGCCATCTTCACCGACAATATTTAGTAGTATGGCAACTTTTATTTCATCCGGTTTTCTGATACTACCGGACGTCTTTAGGAAAAAATTGAAACTCTGGTTTAAATTTACGCCAGTTTTCGCTTATATTTCCCTTTAGATCCAGACTTTTCGGTGGCTTGCACAACGTTGCATGAATATAAACTTTGCTGAGCAGAGTGCATTTTTTTATAAATTAATTAATAATCGTTAAGTACTCACCGAGATATGTCCTTTATGTAGTACGACCACGTCACCCAAGTTTTTTAACTCATCGTTGTTCTTCTTCAACCAGTCGTTCAACGTGGATCTCCGGACATCGAATTGTTTTGCGGCTGCGGAAACGTTCATTTTATCCTTTTTCACCGCAAGAACTGCCGGTAAATCTGAAGAATAGTGGCCTCCTCACTAATTTCGTTCAACTTGGGCTTAATCGACGCGTTTTTACACAAAACGACCGAATCTGGCAGAAAAAAGTGTCGCTCTGCCCCGCGAAGCGAGATATTAACGGTTAAAGTTGACAGGAATCAGGTTATGATTCCTGTCATACCGACGAGATGCAGCGATTACGACCATGACCTGCGGCCATACGCGCATGCTCAGTGGCTGCACGCGCATGCAAGAGGTCACGTGACAACTGTTTGGTTGGTAAGTCAGAAGTGTAATATAATTCGAAATGATATTCTTTCGGCGTATAGATTAGTGACGCTTTAAAAGTATTTAAGTGTTTAAAGCACGTCAACTAACCTATGTAGGTTAGTGACGCGCTTTAAAAGTATTTAACTGCAGTTTAATGATTTTTATTAAAGCAGGGCACACACACACACGTATGTATGTCCTGCTTTATAGAAGTTGTGATTTTTGTTAAAGCAAGGCACACACACGTGTGTATATGTCCTGCTTTATAGAAGATGTGATTTTCGTTAAAACAGGGCACACACACGTGTGTATACCCTGCTTTATAGAAGTTGTGATTTTCGTTAAAGCAGGACACACACACGTGTGTATGTCCTGCTTTAACGAAAATCACAACTTCTATAAAGCAGGGTATACACGTGTGTGTGTGTGTGTGCCCTGCTTTAAACGAAAATCACAACTTCTATAAAGCAGTGTATACACACGTGTGTGTGCCCTGCTTTAACGAAAATCACAACTTCTATAAAGCAGGACATACACACGTGTGTGTGTGTGCCCTGCTTTAAACGAAAATCACAACTTCTATAAAGCAGGACATACACACGTGTGTGTGTGTGCCCTGCTTTAATAAAAATCATTAAACTGCAGTTAAATACTTTTAAAGCGTCACTAATCTATACGCCGAAAAACTATCATTTTGAATTATGTTACACTTTTGACTTACCAACCAAACAGTTGTCACGTGATCTGCTGCATGCGCGTGCGGCCACTAAGCATGCGCGTGTGGCCGCAGGGCATGGTCGTAGTCGCTGCATCTCGTCCAATCTCGTCGGTATGACAGGAATCATAACCTAACCTGATTCCTGTCAACTTTAACCTGATTCCTGTCAACTTTAACCGTTAATATCTCGCTTCGCGGGGCAAAACGACACTTTTTTCTGCCAGATTCGGTCGTTTCGTGCAAAAACGCGTCGATTAAGCCCAAGTTGAACGAAATCGGTGAGGAGACCACTATTCTTCAGATTTACCCTGGCAACCAACGATTGCCTCTGCCCGATCGAGAGCCGCGGACGTTTGGCACTACTACGAAAGTCACGAGCTCGTGTCTCGAGCTGCTCGATGAATTCCACGCATTGCAGCGCCCATGTGAAAAATTCACCCAAAGTAGTGACTTGGTCGGACAGCTCCAACAGATCGCGTTCGGTTTGCTCCAATTGCTCCATGTTTTATCTATTTAGCACAAAGACAAGCACCTTCTTGCTCACTGTTGTGAAAAACAAAATTGTTCACGTCGCGAAAGCTAATGTTTGTTTCGTTGACATTCGCCGCAATCTTTAATCATCGGAGCGGGACCGTCGATGTGCGTTCGCTGCCACGGTTGGTTGTAATGTTCGTCACAGCGACGATAAGTCTGCACCTCCAAATCCGCCTTTATATGCTCCGGAAGCTTGTCCCACAGTAGTAAATGTGATCGCCGCACATTTGCAGCAGAACGGTTTTCGGCACGAATTGTAACTGTTCGGCGCTAAAATCACGAATGTCCGAAGGCCTCGACAGCAGGACGAACATCGTTGCGATTGAGTGATATAAGATTCTCTTTTACAGAGCACTCGCACATGATAATGTTCGATCATGCAATAACGAAGAAACCGCGATACTCTTCGATCGATGTATCACTCTAAAAAAATCTGGCTACTGCGGCTTGACGCGCTTCATCCCTCATTATATACCCTTTGCTCTCTCTCTCACTTCAACTGATTTTTTGAAAGATCTTTTCCTTTGTCTCGCGTACTACGTCGTAAAAATAGCGCGAATTTGTTTAGTCTACGCGATAACACCCCCTTTTCCTAGAAAAATATTGTTTACAATGAACATGTCCCGACAGGTTCGATGTGTTATCGGGTCGATCATCGTCCCGATGACGTCATTTTTTCCTTTGTCTTTTCACGTACTGCGTAGATAGATTGTTTTTTAAGTATAAATCTTACTATATTTTCCTCGCACGCATTTCTATTCGAGCTGTATATGCTACGCAGCCAGAGCATCGGCTGCGTGAATTTACATTCAAAATATCACATATCATAACTTAGATTAGAAGCGAGGCGTCGATGTTCCGATGAACGTCGGCGCTCGTCTTTGTCTCGCCTTTGTAGCGCGAGACATATTGCGACTATCAGTTTTATACATCGCCATAATAATTTTTCTCTGGCGACTTCTTCAACCGTCATTGCGTTCAGTCTCGTCGAGTCCGCGCAAAGTGTTACACGTACATATTTTTTTAATAAGTTCTTTGTGTATGAACGTGTTTTTTTTGTGATTAAACTAAATTTCTTGTGATGTCTCCGCGCGAACCTCGTGTACCTAAAAACATAGAAGACAGTGAAATTTTGGGGGGGCCCGATGCTCCCGAGTTTGAAGATATAGAGGATATAGAGAGGCTTGCTGCTCCCGCGCCCCCGCGCCCCCGCGCCATCCGCTTTCGTGAATCGGGCGGATGCAACTAATCTGGGACATCCAACTGCGGGCTCAACATCCGGACGCTTACCGCCCCGTGAACGTCGTCGGACGCGCGAAACAGCTCGCTAACATCCGCGCGTTCATCGAACGCGAACGAGCTCAACCGGTCGTTGGACGCGAGCGATCGCGGGTAGAGGCGCACGCGAATTTATTGGCCGCGTTGAGACGGATGACGGTGGGCGGCGGCCATGGAGCCCCCCCTTGTCAAGATTAAGGTATTTTCTTTTTTCTTTTTTTTATCTAAAAATTAATAACGCGAGAGCGAGAGAGAGACCGCGCGCGAGGGAAAGACAACGCGAGTGGGAGCGCGCTATGTGACGTCACGCGAACTCCTTGTCATAAAACGTGGACCCTCCCCCACTCCGCGGGCCCCTCGACCGCTCACATTTGAAGTATTAAATGTTCATAAATGTTTATAAAACGTGTCCCGACGCGCTGACCGCCCTGACAAACCCCCTCCCCCTGCCCGCTCGCCCTCGAGTCCCCCTCGACCCGCTTTCTCCTCGGAGCACCGATTTCTTCTCGCGGATGAGGCGCTAATTGCCTACGCAAACCGCCGGCGCGACGCGCACCCCCCCGCGCGGACTCGCGGCGCGACGCGGACCCCCCGCGGACCCGCTGAAGTACACGTTTGTGGTTTTATCTGGGCCAGGATTTGTCGAAACTCTCATCTCTACGTTGTCATCTTTTGCTGAAGACTTCAGTCAAATGAATCTTAGTAAGCCTGACTTAGACGACATCTTAAATACCTTAACAAACGACTTCACTTCCAGTCTTGACGAGTATGCGCCCACACGCATTTTTCGTGTTACTTGCCCAGCTGCGCCTTGGCTTACCGACCAACTTGCTCGCAGAATTCAACATTGTAACCGTCTTTATAATACTGCCCGAAGATCGC
This sequence comes from Temnothorax ravouxi, assembly GCA_030770255.1. Classification (NCBI taxonomy): domain Eukaryota; kingdom Metazoa; phylum Arthropoda; class Insecta; order Hymenoptera; family Formicidae; genus Temnothorax; species Temnothorax ravouxi. The sequence continues at coordinate 123,566 of JASTWP010004374.1, forward strand.
GAAACATTCTTGATTTTCATATCTATAGGCAATACAGAAATGATCTCACGGACGACTTGAGAGGGGCCAGGGAGCGCTATCACATGGAGAGATTGACTGTTATTTCTGATCCATCCAAGTTATGGCATGAACTTGCCAGTCTTGGTCTCATTGAGTCTCCTCTATCTTCTCCGCTCAACTTTGTTTCTCGTGATATTTTAAATGTCCATTATGCCTCCATCTCCAACTGCTTTCTTTCCTATACACCTTCTCAATTTTCCGACATCATCTCATCCATAGTACCTGACGCACCACTTTTCAGTTTTTTTCAGATCACCTTTGAGGACCTTAGCTCCTTTGTCTCCACTTCTTTTGTTTCCCTTGCCTCGGGGTACGATCAATTACCACTATACGCCATAGCCTTAGCCCTGCCTCGGATTGGTAATCTCCTTACCACACTTTTTAATTGTTGTCTCAAATTCAGTTACTTCGCGTTTTGTGGAAGCGAGCTATACTTCGCCCGTTCTCCAAAGTTAAATCTCCTGCTTCTTCTTCAGACACGAGGCCTATTGCTAATCTGTGCGAACTCTCTAAGCTTCGAAAAAATTCTTTATCGCCAGATCTCGGATTTCATAGCTACTCATCACATTTTCGATGATCGGCAATCCGGTTACCGGAAAGGCTATTCCACCCAGTCCGCTCTGCTGCGGTTGCTCCATGACATTAAATATGTCGTCGACGTGGGTGAGGTGTTGATTCTCGTCCTCTTTGACTTCAGCAAAGCCTTTGACACGGTCTGTCATTTTCTACTGTTGACCAAACTCAGACAACTAGGGTTTTCTGATTCGGCCCTCAAGTTAATTTTTTCTTAACAGGCCAATGTCAGGCTGTCGTTGACTTGGAGGGCGTGTTCTCTGACTGGCTGTCTGTTACCTCTGGTGTTCCACAAGGTTCCGTCTTAGGTCCTCTCCTTTTCTCCTTATTTATTAACGACATTGGTGCCTTCCTTGAGTATACCGAGCGCATTATATTTGCTGATGATACTCAGATCTATCGCAGAAGTCACCTTAGTCAATTGAACGTTGCTTTACAGCTCGTTGCACATGACGTGGGTGTCATCTCAGAATTTGCTGCAACCAACGGATTGATTCTCAATCTTAAGAAATTAAGTCTTAATTTTTGAAAGCAGGAGTCATGTTAGTCACTTAAATTTAAATGACCTACATTTCCTACCCTACATTAAAGACCTACATTAAATGACCTCTCATTTCAGTTAGCGGTACTTCCATCCCATTTGTTACGGAGACTCGAAACCTCGGGGTCATCATGCGCTCCGACCTATCTTGGAAGGGTCACGTTTCACACATTTCAAGAAGGGTGCACTTCACACTGCACAAACTGAAATTTCATAAAAATTCATTACTGCTTTCTTGTATACAACGACGTGACCGAGGAGCTAAATACTAGGCTTCAGAGACTCTTAAATTGTGCTATTCGTTTCATTTTTAATGTAAGGCGTGACGAACACATCACGCCTTACCGTCATCGACTGGGGTGGTTGTCGGTCAAATAGGTACACCAGTAAGGTGTCCCATGACTTATCTCCTAGTTACCTCTCTGAAATTTTCGTTGATTATGACCCCTCAGTCAGGCGATCGTCACGACTGGCGCTACCGCACTCTTTTCATGTTCCCATCCACCGAACTGAAACCTATCGCAGGTCTTTCCATCTCGCGGGCATCTATTTTTGGAACTCGCTTCCTAATGATGTTTCAGCAACGTCTGTCGCCGTTTTTAAGAGTAAGCTTTTCGACCATCTTTTCTCGCTTGAGCGTAGCTCTATCTAGAGTCTTATCAGTCTCTGCCTTATGCATGATCTTATTGAGAGTGTCAACCTATCGCTTACACGTCAATTAGTTTAAGCAACTTTTAGTGTTCATTATTTGTTCTTATTGCGTTTCTTGCGAGTGGAACCTGAGACTTTTTCCATCGCTCTGTGCATTTTTTGAGTTTTTTGCGAGTGGAACCTGAGACTTTTTCCATTGCTCCGTGCATTTTTTGCGTATTATTAGCGGTGTGCTTCAACCCTTTTCTTCACTCTATTGATTCCTCCGCCCGGGTTGCAGTTCCATTGCTGGTCACTGCTCAATGCACATCTGTCGCTATCATATTATATTATTTTATACTGTACCTCTTATTTTGATTCATTACTTCTGTTCATATTTGCTACTTTTTTTTGTTTTTTTTTGTTGTTCTACCTCTGTAATTCATTACTTGCCTAAAGTCATTGACTATGGCATAAAATAAATAAATAAATAAATAAATAAATCTCTCTCTCTCTCTCTCTCTCTCTCTCTCTCTCTCTCTCTGCGTGTGAGTATATAGTGTGCACGTTTGTTTGTCGCTCCTTCTTTGATAAAGCATATCTCTGCCGCAGGCTGCCTTCGGGCAATTTTTGTTATAGGCATATGCAGGTTTTTCGCTGCTTGTGGCGAACGGATATTAGTTTCTTCTGAGCTCGTCACCCTTATGCTTGATATTCGGGCGATGGGTCTGCTTGGCTCTAACCTATCTTTTATGCTGTGTTTTGGCGAGGATCTTGGATATTGCTTGTCCACCTGTTCTTTCTGCACTTGATTGCCTGTGTTCTTGTGCGCATGCGCCAGTGTGTGCGACCCGCTTGACTATCTGGTTGGTATGCATGTAATACCGCTAGATAGGAACATAAACGTAGCTGCGAGGAAGACCTCTAATGCGCAGGCGCTTGTATATACTTTCGCGCTGAACTGTCTGCTCTGGTTGGACGCATGAAATACTGCTATATCGAATCACATACATTACGATAAGGCGATTTCCATCAACCAACTACTTACAAGCTACAGTACCTGGAGTTAAGAAAAAAAAATAAAAGATGCTAATTTATCGAGGCTGCTACTCAAAAATTTATACGAATCGATAAACCGTAATTTTATGTCGCTTCGAAAATTTGATTTTTCTGCGGTATCTTTAACGTGTTTCATGAACGATGTGTATTTTTCTTTCGTGATTGGAAGTCTACGTGTCCTTCGTACGCTGTAGCTACTTTTGTGATAATAAAATGCGCGTCGTAACCCAATAAATTATGAAAAATTATTGGAATGTAATGCAAATCTGTGTAATTTAGATTACAGTTGGAATGCGCGGGACCTCTATAACGACCGGTCAGATGACAATGATCGCGTACTCGCCCGTCGTCTGGCTCGAACGGTTTTTCGCAAATGTGGCAATGCGTCGCGCTGTGAAATATATCCCGCTCGTCTCGCGTTAATTCCGTCATGCGAACATTACCGGATAAGATAGTCTTTACGTCGTGTGCTAAACGTCTTAGTTCCTCGGCGAACCACGCGACGCAATCCTTATCGCGACAAAACCGATACGCGGATAACGAGTCGTCGTACGAGCACCGCGCACGTAATATCCTATGCTAAATACCCGATGATGTTGAGACGTACCGGGTGGTAAAAAATTATATGTCATGGCTTTGACAGGTGATTCTCCAGATCGAGATCGGTAAAGATCTGAAAAAAGTTGCATCCGCAAAATTGACGAACCGCGGGATCCTGATCTCTGCGTGACACACATACACACACACACACACACACACACACACACACACACACACACACACACGACAGAGAGGGTTTGGAGTCATTAAATACCGTGGAAGTGACGAACCGCGGGGTCCTGATCTCTGCGTGACACACACACACACACTCACACATTAACATAGACTGCTCATGTTGGTAGGTGGGAATAAGTTTTCTCTGCTTCGGAGGGTAAAGAAAAGCATGAACTTCTTTTATCAATATTCGCGACAAAATCACATATCCCAATTTTTTCAACTTTATGATTTTCTTTTGGGTTGAAAGGTTCATTTGCGACCTATGGTCTCTTTAAGACTTTTGTTCCTCTTGATGAGCAGAATTTTTTAAGCTAATAAAAAAGTTTGACCTTAAATTTCAAGGTCAAGATCAATTTTGCGGATGCAACTTTTTTCAGATCTTTACCGATCTCGATCTGGAGAATCACCTGTCAAAGCCATGACATATAATTTTTTACCACCCGGTATATGTGGACGTTGTCGGATCCGCATCCGTCTTCTCGAGGGTACATTCCAGGTCGGCGTACACGACGAACGGAACTCGTTCCTTCCTGCTGTGATTCTTGAAACTCAGCCACTTGTCGTCTTCGCTCGGTAGTCGGATGGCACAGTTGTTTATCTCTCGGCAGTCTATTCCGTGGGCTTCCAATTTCTCGCTCGATCTAAAATAATGTAAACAACTGCAAAAAAACACATTTTTTAATTTTTATATTAAAAATATTTTTTATAATTTTATTAAAAAAGAGTATAGGTACTCACCAATCGCAAAAGTATTTCCGACCATTATGCCTGCTCAATTGCGAGCTAACGAGACGCGATAGGTTCTTTATCCACGCAAAATGTCCCACGTTGTCGTCTCGCGGGTCCTGCACGTACAGCAAATTGACGTGCTTTTCTCTTTTCAGGTCGGTGAGCCATATCGGGAGAACGTTCGGCGTCTTCTCTCCCTCGATGGCATACACATTGATGGATATATCGTTGAGTCGTCCGAACTTTTTAATCTGTTTCAAAGTCATTGGAAACTCAATGCCTTGTAAATTTAATATATTTTTGTAATCAGGGTACGAGGATTCCCGATATGTATGATCCTTGACAGGATACAGCGCGGCGACCACTGACCACGCAAAGCATGCATTGTCCATCGATTGCACGTTGATCACCGCTTTCTTCGATTTAATTTCTTGCGGTAAATTGATGTAACATCCCGCGTGCAATGGATTGTATTTGTTCACGTTCACAGTCAAATTAAGTATACGCGACAACGCCCACCCGCTGTCGCGTTCCTGAAACTCTTCGAGACGCGATAAAGTAGGCTCGATAACGTGTCGCTCGTACCACTCGCGCAGATCCGTCGCACGAAAGAGTTCACGGTTTCCCGTGCTGACACTTTTGTTCGCACGTTTGTCACCCGTCACAAACTCACCGTTGAACACAGTGTTTATCTTTACACTTGCGTGTCTTTGCACGGCGTTCCGCACACGATCGAGCACGATGACTTCAGCGTCTTTGAGAAATTTTCGCGGTTCGATGTAATTGATATTTATCACCGCACCGGTCAATACACGGTATTCGAACGCGGCATCGATCTCTCGCCAAACGAGTCTTTCTGCGTTATCGTCACTACTAGTGCCCGCCGCGTACTCACCACCGATATGTACGAACCGTCTCTGTAATAGAGTCTTCGCACCTTCGAGTCGCGCAATTCTTGCCACTAAAGATTGTCTGTTTCCGACAGTCTGAGAGCCGTCTGAGAGCCGCGGACGTTTGGAACGACAGTCTTCTTCGAGCTGCTCAATAAACTCCTCGCATCGCCGTATCTATGCAAAATATTCGTCCAAGGTAGCGATTTGGTCGGATCGTTCCAACAGGTTGCGTTCCGTTTTATCGAGATGTTCCATGTTTTGTTTTGCTTCCTCATAGAGGAAGCTTTGTTTTCGTGAATTTCGTATATGAACCTTTGATTGCGCATACAGTTGGGTCTAGTCAACCAAATTTAAACAAATTATATATGAAATAGGGGTAGAAGAAACCAACAAAGAGATTGGTTTTTGAGTTTTTTCTGCCAATATGTTCAGATTGTTGTAAAACGTCGAAATATTGCTTAAAAAAAATGTCCGTGTGTATGTATGTGCACATATTTGATGTTGTGGTTGCACTAACTTCCGCAAATTTGGAGATATCGATCTATTTCTACTTTTATTATATTTTCTAGTCTTTTCTACCCCTATTTTATATATAATTTTTTAAGATTTGGTTGATTAGACCCAACTTTATACGCGATCAAAAGTTCATAATTTTGCTCGCATATAAAGCTAAGTCTAATCAACCGAATTTAAAAGAATTATATATAAAATAGGAGTAGAAAAGACTGATGTGAAAATTGTTTTTTGAGTTTTCGATGCCAAAGTATCGCTTATGTTCAAAAACGTCGAAAAATCGTAGAGTATCATTAAAGGTAGGTTGGTGTTGAACCTCAAATTTGAAATCAGCCAAATCTTAGGCATTATGATCTACATGTATTGTATGATAAAAAGTAGAACGAGAGTTATGTGTGACTTCATTGACCTGAAGCTTGATCCACACGCTAACAGTCTTATCCCAGCAACTGCTCTCCGGGAATCCTCTTCTCCTTGTAGAGACAGGATATGGTGATGAGCTCAGCAATCGGCTTCTTTCCGCTACTGACTCGTTCAGTTTCCAGAGATTGAAGTGTAGTCCCAAGGGATGCTTTCCAGATGTTTTGATTCTTTCAGTTGTCCCACGGGGATCACCTTTTTGGCAATCCCACCGCTGCCACAAAAATTTTTCGACTATGTGACGTCCTGGGTGATGCGAGGTGGCTCGATCCGGCAGAACGTCTCCGTCGAATGGGTTCTTCTTCCGCTGTTAAGGGGGTAAAACCCCAGGATAAATAGCTGTTGTTCGGCGATGTGGACTATGGCTCCTCGGGTCCGTTGAAGGTAGGTGTTTCAATAATTTTATCTTCCTTTTCTTTTATATAAAAGAGTATAATATTTATTGTAGAATTCCAAGATACAAGTGGCTTATGTGGAGGAGTAATGGAACGAGTAATATACGATGTGTAAGGTTTCTTGGCCCGTTCCACACTCTCAGTCGAGTGGGTGAACGGTGCTTTTATATATTTCTGGAAACGGTAGTGGGAGGTGACCGTACCTCGTTACAATGAGTCATAGGGCGGTGTCTAGCGGATATGAATCTACTTCTACTTGTGCGGCTCGCTTGCCAGCAATGAGTCATAAGGTGGTGTCTTGAAATTCTTTACCTTATATGGTCATGGGCTTTGCTCCACCTCGGCATGTCCATATATGGTTCTACGCGAGGACTGGATTCTACTCAAATGAGTCACTTAATGACCTCGTTTCTATTTCTATTCTAGTAGCGATTCGTAACGAGAGTAATATCTTCTTTCGTTGTAAAATCTCAACATGATTTTTGTTTCAAAGGAATATAAGAAATCTTTAATAAATTGAGTTTAAAGTATATAAATATTATTTAACTTCCTTTAGACATACTTTACATAAAGTAGAATAATTCAATTATACAATTAAAATAATTAATAGCATGTCCAAAGCATCAAAGATATTGCTCTCTTTGTCTAACAGTTACTAATATTCGCATCTCGCTTGGATTCGCGTTTCTACGTGGCGCATGATATAATACAATTCTATCCTTTTCAGGTTCGTGAGTGACACTTCGGCGATTGACGCTCGATGATAATATTATTTCAGTAAGTGTTTATATATAGATATATATATATTTGTTAATAACAATGTTAATAAAAAGTGTTGTTAGCAGTAGTAATAATGAGTCTAATATTATGTTAATAATATTACATGTGAGTAGAAATGGTTAGCATTCTCATTAGTATAGCAGATCAATGAAATTAAATTGTTTATGTAATAAGATTCTTATTATTTTTATATCTTGGAAACGGTCGGGAATTCGATAAGGGTGTATAGGAAATATATTGCAGGACTTTCACTAAAGTATAATCCCGGGAAAAAATGGAAGAGATCTGAACAGATTTGAGCAGATCTCATCAGATCCAATTCACTCAGATCTGGTTTGATCAAAATATTGGCCCTATCTGATCAGATCCAATCAGATATGAGTAGATCTGATCCGATCCTAGCGGATAGAGTCAGATATGTCAGATATGAGAATAATCTATTATATTTGCTCAGATCTAATTAGACATGAGTAGATCTGATCCGATCCGGTGTCCATCCACTGCAGAAAATTGTTGTTTTTAAATGTTATTTTTTAAATGTGCCACTTTATTATAAAAGTGGACTCCATGCACGTTACAAAAGTTGTGCCGTTCCACGATTTACATAATTTGGCGCAACTTAGCACGACACTGCCGTGTCTGATACCGTTCTTATACCACTGTTCATCAAATTTTAAATACGAGAATCAGATTCCGTCGGACGCCATCTATCGGATACTTTGAGATCCAACATTATGATCTGATCATATATAATCTTATATGACTATATAAGTTTATATGTGATTATATTATTTTATCAGTTTAAATTATAAGGTATGTTTGCAAAATAATTTAAAAGATATATTTATGTATTATATATACATATATACACATTAATCTTTTATATTTACCTATTATTAATTAATTTTGCACGGTACTTTTTTAATAAAATATTTATAATAAATTCTAAATATGGTGTCAAAATTAACAATTATTATCAAATTGGCAGAGACTATATTTATTATATATGTTAATGTTTCAAAATTGAGAAAACTGTTTTTAACAATTAAAGTAATTTAAATCGACCGTAACTGGCCATAATATATAACGTCTTTTACCGATATGAACATTGAAAAACCGTGAGCCAACTTTTTGTCAGATTCACACAGCACATTTTCAGATCATCATCGAGACATTATTAATTTCGACCATAGGTTTTGGTCAGTTAATGTAATTTCTAAATTAGATATATAGTTTAAATTTTTATTGCGAAAAAATATTCACTGGCGAAATTAAAACTGTTTTTAATATAAAAATTAATTGATTTTTTGACCAAAAATTATTTAAACTTCCCCTTTACAGAGTTAATATTATATTTGATATCATGTCCAAAATTGGGTGTAAAAATTAATAATGGACGATTTGAGAACGAAATTTTTATAAGTTCTATACTGGCGAGATCTGCTCAGATCCGGCAAGATCGGAATAGATCAGATTGGATCAGCAACACAACTTTGTAAGCCAAGATTGGACTTATCTGGAGAGATCAAGATATGTCTGATTAGGTCTGCTCAGATCCAGCAAGATCGGAAGAGATCTGATTGGATCAGCAACACAATTTTGTAAGTCAAGATTGGTCTTATCTGGTGAGATCAAGATATGTCTGGCTAGGTCTGCTCAGATCCGACGAGATCTAAGGCATAACGTCTGCTCGTACTTCAGGAGATCTGAAGCAATCAGATAATGTCCGATTAGATCGGAAGAGATCCGATTGGATCTGCGATTCAATATCGAACGGCAGCAATGGTCAGATCTGGTGAGATCGGATTATAGTTCAGCATATCTGGCTGCATGTGATTAGATATGGCCATGCAGATCTGGCGAGATAAAATTATATCCAATCAGATCTGACTTTACTTGAATTTCAGATCTCGTTGTATCTCATTTTATCAAATCAGACATAGTCAGATCTCCTCCATTTTTTCATGGGATATAACATTAAAAAATTTTATTGTTAATATAAGTATTTATTAGTAACAAATTATTTGTTAAACAATTTGGCAATTTTTAATTCACATATTGATATATTTTTATAAAGTTATTAACGAAGAGTGTGTGTGTGCTATTAGAATTCGTTTATACAAGAATTAGTTTTCTATTATTATATATATTTTATAAATAAACATTCGCAGAAATAAATGTTGTAGTTATTTTTTATAGGGTTATCAATGGAGAGGGTGCACGTGTTATCGAAATTCGTTTATACAAGAATGAGTTTTATTATGGGGTGTCGGGACACGAATAGAGGTATGTATTTCTTCGATTAATTAGGTATAGGAGTTTATTAAAAAGTATGCTTTATATATTATTTTCAAGGAAAAATGTTCAGGTTATTAGTGTATATAAAAAGGGATTTTTAACCATTGTGATTTACGGGACAGTATAATCTAAATTCCCCTGTCCTGGGAACTGTCTGGGGATATATATGTACAACTATGTCACGGGGCAGTTTTCGGGACTTTTGCTTTATACCGGGTGGTTTTCTTTTTAGAATTTTGTGTAGCCTTTATTAATGGACTGACAATGTTTTAACTTACATAAAAGTTATTATACACTTCCTGGAGTATAGGTTAAAAATATTTATTGACGTGATTAATAATTTATTTATAATTGTTTATAAAAATAGGTTGCAAAAATAAATGATTATGTAGTAAATGTTTTTCTATCAAATGATTCTAATAGTTATTCTTTATACGCGCCTTTATTGTTTTTATTACGGACTATTCGTTTTCTATTTTATTTTAATTTTATTAGGAATCTATATGGCTATCTTCGTCTTACTCTCTACGGGTTGGTATTAAACTATCCTCGTCTCTCGTACTAAAGTCATTCGCTAAATGAATAACTTTCAATCTCGTTTATTAAATTTATTAGTACAATTAGAAAATCGGAATTAACGCTATCAGTGTTTAGAAACATGGCGGATTCCATTTTTATCATAATAATTAGGTGTCAAAATTTTCGTTCAAAAATGAAATTTGTTAATCTTAAAATGTTTAAAAGGGTCAAATATTAATGTAAAAGTAATTTGGTCTTTCTAAGTTTAAATGGTAGGAAATTCAAGATGGCGGACATAAAACTTTAATAATTCATAACTCGTAAACGGTAAGGAATAAAAGAATGAGATTTCTTTTGTTGTATTTAAGTAATTAAGGACTATATTTTAGTGTTTAAAATTTTTGTATTTTATGGATTTCCACAATTTTTAATTATATCTTAAAATTGAAAAGAGATATTAAGTAGGGGTTTTGCAGGATTACTTGACAGGTTCTGCTAAGTGTCTGTAGTGATTTTATTAATTATTTTTAATAATAATTTTACAATAATTTTTATTGTTAATTAGTTTGTTTTAAAAGATATAAGAAAAATTTATTAACAAAAGTTGTTGGACCTTTAATAATGGTTTCAATGGTGATATTAGTTAAGTCTGTTAATAATGTAAATTAATTGTTTATAACAATTGTGTTTGAAAAATGTTAATGTAATAATTATTATTTCGGTGTGGTAATATTCTTTGGACATAAGAAGTTATATTCTTACAATTGATTTGCCATTAATTAATTGATTTATATTTTATTTCGATTTTCTTGGTACATTCTTATAGAATGGCGTTTCTTTCCGTTAGATCCCAGTCAAACTGAATTTATATTGCATAATGAACCTTATAAGGTTTGTATAATCAATGAATAGCAATGAGCAGTTAATTTTATTGACTCTGGGGAATTTTAATAAGTAATTGTCCAAAGTTCATAGTCTAATTTATGAAAATAGAGCTTAAGCTTGAAAATGAGCCTTTAGGTAGAGTTCTAGATAATAGAGAAGCGACATTGAAGGGAATGGTCTGATTGGCTAACTAAATCACGTGGTCCAGCGCCATTTTGTTTCTCGCTTATGGTTAAATAAGTAAGGTTAATGTACGTTCCTGCTGCACGTGAGACCGGTGAGACAGCGCGAGACATTGGTACACGGAGGAGAAGGAAGCCAAAATCATAGAAAACACGTCGTCGTCGCAGCCTGATAACGTGGCCGCGAGTTACAAGAAGACCAAGAGCAGGACGTCCGGCAGGAAGAAAGACGTCAAGATCAAGGTGGGCGAGCAAATGTCAGATACTGAGCTGGTGGATCCTTTGCCGGAGAAGTTACGCTCGACAGTGAACGCCAAACTGAAGAACGATCTAATCGTGTGCGCGGTGATCGGCACCCTGTCTTTCGGAATTCATCGTACGACGGTGTTCACCGCCCTGCAACCGGAGCTTAATCCGGTACTGTGGAGTATCGTGAGTTGCCTGGGCTTTCTCCTGTACTATATCGTGCCGCAGCTGCACAAGCAGCTGCCTTGGCTGTGCCTTTCGAGATCGGTACTACGTAGTCATGAGCACGCGCAATTCGAGGTACGAGAGCCGGTGAGGATCACATGGTTTGAGAAGGCCTACGTGGGCCTATGCTTTCTCGAGCGGAACGTGCTCTATCCGGTCGTTTTCCTGCGTATTCTCCTATTAATTATGACGTAAGTACTCTCACGTATATAAATCTTTATTAAATATAAATTATTCTACCTATTGAAAAGAATATTAAACTTTTATTGTTTTTTTATAAGAAACATTCTTTTTTCCTCTTCAGGATAAAGTGCTGTATACATACGTGTACAAATATTTACAAAAGTAAGGGACGGAAGGTAGGAGACAAAAACAACAACAAAACTCTTATGTTTCATCGTTTTCCTAGAAATGAAGGACAGAAAGCTAGATGGATTAACAATATTAGGAATATTAATGGATCTACTTGGGAGCCTAAGGATCCATTGTTTGTGTGCTCTGTAAGCTGCAGTGTAGCAAATATATACATATACATATATAGCGAAGTCATTTACTGATAGCATGCATATTTTTTCAGGAGCATTTTGACAGGTTTTCTTGGGAGCGTGTTAGAGAAGATGGTAAGAGGAAACTGAAAATCGGAGCAATTCCTTCAGTTTTTAACGATAGTCTCCCATCGAAGCCATTTAATGAACATACATATTCAATGCCATTACAGGACATTTACATTAATTATGACAAGTTTAGTTTCTTATAATAGTCAAATTAAAATACAAAGCCTGCCATGCTGATTAACGTGAACTAAAATTTAATACTCTGTCAAAAAAATTTATACCTCACAAAGATACTTTTCTTCCATTGTATAATAATTTTCATTGCTTTTAGTGCCTTGTACAATTTTATTATTCCATATTTTTCTCAGTAGCTGATCCTTCGGTAACTTAAATAATTAAAATATATTTTCCTCTGATGTTGTTGAGCATGATAAAGCAACACATTTTCTTGCCATTGTAACTACAAAATAATAAATTTATTATTTTCTATAAGAAAAATAAAATATTTAAAATAATGAATATTCTTAAAAAATATTTACATCTTATCCTTCTTACTTACATTTTTCTTTTTATCTTTAGGTTGTCTCCTCGTCGTTTTACTTTTTGCCAATTCCAATACATGGATGAGCGTCCAAACTACTCCAAACTATACTTTACGCGTCATTTTACGCTAACCTCCTTTGACCGTGGTCTTCTCCATATGGAGAAACAAAATGTCGGGTTTATCGATATATCGCACCTATCGATTTCAATGTCGCTTCTCTATTATCTAGGACTCTACCTTTAGGCGGTCATATTCCCTAGGCTTGTCTTTGCTGTTTTAAGAACACATAAGGGCGTGTCAGCTGAGTGATTGTTGTGACAGTTAAATTAAAGAGTGTATTATAATTTAATATTGTTTTTCAGGTGCTGTGCAACAAGGATAAAAAAAATGGTAAATATCTATAAAAGGTCAAACCTCACCAATGACCTTGACCTTGACATATGTTGTCAAGGTCACCCTCCTGAGTGACCTTCAAAAGATTTTAGCCGGCGGTCATTGTTCATTAAAAAGTTATAAACAAAAAAAGTTTGAAAAATATAGCAGCTATTTTGAGTATTGGAAGGCATAAATGACTAATAAATATGTCGACACTCCTAGGTTTACTGTCGCCCCCCTGTGGTCACATGGGTTCGTGGCGCGCTTTACCTACACAAACATTGTCGCCCGCGCTCCGCGCGGGCCAAATTTCAGAAATCTCGCAAAAAACATTATGCTGGTTATTTAGCAGAATTTTTTTTTAAACGAAAATTTACATTTCAAAAACGAATAAAAGCATTTTTTAACATAATGGCAAAACATTATCCATGTTCTCTGTAATAAAAGATAAAATATATATGTTTTTACATGCAGTTTATTACTTTTGCGTATTTAATTTGCGTACTTAAAATTGTAGATCAGTGACGCGCTTTAAAAGTATTTAAGTGTTTAAAGCGCGTCAACTAACCTATGTCTCTATTCTTTACTTTAAATAACTTTCCTTTCAATATATCAACAATTCACTGCTTTAAATAATTTTCCTTCGTTCATACATATACTATTTCGACATAAATATCAATTATTTATGTCTATTAGTACTCAAAATAGCTGCTATATTTTTCAAACTTTTTTTGTTTATAACTTTTTAATGAACAATGACCGCCGGCTAAAATCTTTTGAAGGTCACTCAGGAGGGTGACCTTGACAACATATGTCAAAGTCAAGGTCATCGGTGAGGTTTGACCTTTTATAGATATTTACCAAAAAAATTTATGCGGCTAAAGTGATGTACCGTGAAACGTGACAACGGTCGTCGTGTAGGGAAGAAAGGCGAACCAAACGCCTTTAATTCTATTTTCAGTTGGGTTCTCGTCGGTTCGATGTCGACGCAAGCATCTCGGTCTACACACTTGTTTCTGACTCTCGAATTATTAGACGCGACGCTCAGTCGATTTTGGCAGTTAGACGAGATTTCCACGGCTCCGCCGTATTCACAGGAAGATAAACGTTGCGAGGAATTATTTGCGCAGACCACGCGTCGCGATGTATCTGGTCGATTTGTAGTATCGTATCCTTTCATAAAGGATAAACCTTGCTTCGTTGGCACGCGTCAAGCAGCCGTGAACAAATTTCGCGCACTTGAGCGTCGCTTCAAATTGGATGAAGAATTCAAAATAAATTACAGTAAATTCACGCAGGATTACTTAGATAATGGCTATATGAAATTGATCAAGCGGCCGTTCCCAGTGGACGAACCGGTCTCCTACCTACCTCATCAGGGGGTCTTCAAATCGGTACGCACGTTCACCACGCGTGATGTCTCTCGTTCGGGCGTTGCATGGGCACGTCGCGGCGAAGATATCCGCGTAATCGTCGTTTCGCTTCACCACGCGGGATGTCTCTCGTCCGGGCGTCGCATGGGCACGCCGCGGCGAAGATGTCCGCGTAATTTTCGTTTCGTTTGGACGAGGTCGAGTCCCTATACGCTCACCTCGTCATCATGCACCGTCGAGTCACACACACTCGGGGGTCGCAAACTCAAGCGGGAGGTCTCTCGTCCGCGCGTCGCACGGGCGCGTCGCGGCGAGGATAACCGCACGCGTGATCTCTCTCGTCCGCGCGTCGCATGAGCACGTCGCTGCGAAGATATCCGCGTAACCATAGTTTCGCTTGTACGAGGTCGAGTCTCTACACACTCACCTCGTCATCGCGCACCGCCGAGTCACCTACACTCACGGTGCCCTTGAACACCGCCGTCTCGGCGTATCACCACTCGGGTGTCGCCGAACGGTAGGATCTTACCGCCGTCTTGGCGTATCACTAGGTTCCTCCCGCTATCACGGAGAGCTCGTCAGGTGTCGCCAAACGGCCGGACCTCATTTGGAGGTCCTGAACAAACTCGCATCGTTGATCCATTGGGGCTCTTGACCTCGCCCACGTTCGCGTATTGTCTCCGATTTGTTACCAGAACTAGATCAAATGCGCTCACTCTCGTCGTGGATCAAATCGAACTTCATTCGACCTTGTTATACATCGTCAAAGTACAATCTCGTTGTTTCGCAGAGGATATCAGTAGATTAAGACGCAATCAGAGTTGCTCCAAACCTCTGCGAAAACTCGCCCCCTTCTTGGATGCTCGCGGAGTCCTCAGGGTGGGCGGCAGGCTGACTCATTCCGCCATCTCATACAAGGCTAAACACCCGGCATTGCTGCCTAACCGACATCGGCTCACGGAACTTATAGCAGAGCGCACCCACCGCCTACATTTGCATCTGGGACGTCGAGCGTTGCGTTACATCTTGTCGCAGAATTTCTGGATTCTGGGAGCCCATCAGGCCATAAAACGCTGCCTATCGCGGTGCTTCAGGGCGAATCCACGCCTGATGCAACCGCCCATGGCGGATCTACCGTTAGATCGAGTGCGTCAGACTAAGCTTTTTTCGATCACAGGAGTCGACTACGCTGGGCCGTTCCTCGTCTACAATCGTTGTTCTCGCGGAGCAACCCCGTAAATTCGCTGAATTAAAATTATCTCTAGACATAATAAAAATTGGACGAATTGCCGTTACATGTTTTCGCCAGAATTGTTTACAGTTGTATCCTTCCTTTGTTTGAGGCTGTGTTATTGCGGACGTTAGCTTGACTTTATTATTGCTTGAAAGCAAATATTGGAAGGATCCATGTTGTGAATTTACAGCGATGCGATTTCTGTAATGAGCGATGTTTCGCGAATATTCATTATCGCACGCGTGCATGCGTTATCAGGCAACTGAACGCGGTTTTCGAGATGCCATTTATCACGATCTCAAACAACTTATAAATTATGAAACCATTAACGCTTTAAAATAGGAAACCAAATTGCCGAATTTTGGCAGCTAGGCTACTTTTGCGGTAAACGTTTCAAATATGCAACAAATACAGTAATAATATAAAAAAATCGTATCAATGAGATACGTTCTTCTTTCGCTGCGATTATATGCACGTTCCATAACACCACGCCCAAGTCGGGTCGCATATCTTAATAAAGTAATACACATTATATTATAATAATTATAACGCAATAAATTGATAAATAATTTCAATTAGTACCATTTAAACGTTTATTGAATGGTATCCATTGTGATTCAGATAGGCTTTTCGTGTCCCCTAGGAGCAAGAATTAGCACGTGGGTGCAATCTATTGCTCCAATAGCTCCTTCAAATGGTTGAGGAACATTCTGAAACTGCTCTTTTGCAAACCATCTGTCTTCTGGAGTCATGGGAAACTGCACCCATTGGCGAAAAATATTTTCATTTATCGCGTCTGTAACTCGATAAATACATCTACTGATTGATGGTTGACTCATTGAAATACCCCATTGTTCACCTACTGGACGTTGATAGCATCCAGTCGCGTACAATCTTATTGCAGACAGTACCTATGTGACATATAAATTAGAAAGAAGCAATCCAACTTTGATTATGACTTCGTGATAAGTAGAAAGGCATATTCCCAGGTAGCAAAGTGACGTCAAATGACATATGTATAACGTCTTAATGACGTCTCTAACGTCAATAAGACGTCTTCAGACGTCATCTTGACGTCGCTCTGCTACTGGAATTACTTGTTTGTCAACAGATAGTCTAGTAATTCTTGTGTGCATCAAATGAGGTGCAAGTACATCAATGAGATAATTTATCAATTCCGGAGTTAAACGGTACAATTCCCTGAATTCAACATTAGTCAAATCAAATGGTTGTTCTATTTTTCGTAATACCTGTCGATTTGCTTTTCGCTCGCGGCGTTGAATAAAATATTCTAAGTTTAGTATGTCTGCGGCAAAACAAGCATCAGCCATTCTAAAAATAATTTATTTATTCATAGATATTATTTAACCCTGCCATCTATAAATCAGCAGTACGAATATAAAGTAAAAAAACAGTAGAAAAAGTAATAATAAAATAATTTTTTCCACTTTATATTCCCACCGCATGATTTATACAAATAATTATTTTAACATAAACAAGTTGTTATAAATTATTGTAAAAATATATTTTACTGTTCAATGTATTTGTAATATTGAAACGCGTTGCTACAGATATGCAAAATACTTCAGATTTTAATTTATAAACTTTGAGAATACATAGACACAAGAAAAAAATTATGTATTGTGCATATGCATATGTATATATTTAGTTAAAAGTATTTCCATATTTAATTTATGTAATATTTGTTATATCAGATAACTTTTATTATATAACTATTCTGCCTACAAGTTTGAGGTTATCCTTGGTTACGAAAACCGTATAACAAATATAACGGTTTTTTTAAATGTTATAACGTGTATTAAAAATATTATTATTTATTTGATTCACCTCTTACCTTGTTAAATGTGCTGAAATAGCCAGAACATCGTAATTCAAATAATATAATATACTATTAACGAATATAAATCATCACTAAGCAGTTAACGAAACCACCAAGACCCATCGTTAACATAGTGACCGATAGCGACAATTTTCGATACTTAACGATTCGACTTAACGAGAGATGTCGATAACTGCTTGATACAGAATAATCCGTAACAAAAATTGTCGATAAGTATAGTTAACGATAGCGACAATTGTCGATAGCACGTTAGAGTATCCCGTTACTGGTTACAATGAGTCTGTTTGGAGCTCGCCCCTGTATATAGTTGTACATATTAATTATTAGTTCGTCCGCGGTAGCATTAGCGATAATTTGCGTTACATTATATTGTCGTATTCGTGATTCGACGGTAAAGTCGAGCCGTCGATAAATAGATCACCCGTTAGGGATCGCGCAGAACGTTGGCGGATCGCGATCTAAGTCAATATTCGCGCGACTCACCCGACTCGTGCTGCCCGACCGCGGGTGGCATCCCCAATTGTTGGAGCAATACTCGCTCGCGCCGGTTCTCAACAGGAGCGCGACGCGAGCCTACACTCTCGCTCCGGAAGTCGTCGTGCTAACACTTTTGGAAGTGATCGACTCGCTACTGGAACCGATTCACCGAGCATTGCGCGCCGTGTCTCGCTCTGAGTGCTATATTGCATGTGCTTTGCTTGCCTGCCTCTTCGGTGTGTCTCTTGCTTGCTGCCTGCGTCTACCTTGACTGCCGGACATTTCCCGCTATCACGGAGAGTTTGCCTGCCCAGGGAGACGGACGACTCGAGCACCCCGACGAGAGGGCCCGGGCAACGAAACGGTGAGTCGCCTTGCTATCATACTATTCGCTTTTCGTACTTTCTCGTATAATCGCTTCGCGGGGACCGCAACATCCTCGCTGGTCCTTCGAGTCTCGTTTAATCGCAAATCCGGGAAACGCTCTACCGCCCCCCGAGCATTGGTCCTTCGAGCCGGATCATTTTCTTTCGTCGCGTTAGTGAATGCCGCCGACCTTTTGCTGGAGCACCTCGTATAACTCTCGATTGCTATCGTTTAATTAATTCGCTCGCGCTCGTGCATCTACGGATTAATCGGCCTAGCTTGCCCGCTTTGATATCTCTCGCTCGCACTCGCTCGCGACGAGAATACACGCGCGGAGCCTTGCGCGCCATTATCGCTGATCGCTCTTGCCGTCGAATTAATTGTGCAATCAAATCGTCATTGTCGCTCGAGTGCACGATACGATTTATTACATTAAAATTAAGGAATATTTTTTCCCGTATATTCCGCCGTGCGAACGGAGCCATCCGTTACCCGAGACCTTGGGGACGAACGTTTGTTTTGCCTCAGTTTTTCTGTCGGTCGGACTCGGAGTCCCTTTGTCTCGTTGTTATTGTGGATTGTTTCGGGCTGCCGTCGACTCGAGAATTATATTATTTCGCCGTCGACCGTTCCGACTTCGTACATTCTACTATAACAATTATTTACGGAATCGCTTTCTCTTCCCCGACTCCTCGCGGGCATTCCTTCCTATAACTATTTTCTCGCGTTATTCGCATCATGCCTAAGAACGTCGATGCTCGCCGCGAATTGTGCGTTAGACGGATGCGAGAGATCCACGATCTTTCCTTACAAGCCGCAACCGACACGGCAAGCCGCGCGAATTTCCTCGCCCGCTAATCGAGCGTGGCGAAACTTGCGGAGGATTTCGAGGGCGCTCACCTGAAAATCATTCAGGAAACCGCGGAGTTCGAGACCGAGGACGCGGTTAGAGCCGAGTTCAACAAGATGCACTATGCCGTAAAGAGCCGATACCATATTATCACCGGCGCTCCGCACGGAACCGCTCAGCCGCAGCTCGCGGGCCATAGTTCGGCCGTCAAATTGCCCAAGATCGCGCTGCCGGAATTCTCGGGTGACCTATCTTTGTGGCCGTCCTTCATCGCCTTGTACAATGCATCGATTCACGAGCAGCGTCAGCTCTCCGCGATAGAAAAGTACCAGTATTTGCTGGCCTCGTTGAAGGGGGAAGCTCTCAATGTGATTAAAAACTTGCCCTTTATCTCGGATCATTATATGATCGCTTACGACTCGCTCCTCTCTCGTTATAAGAATAAACGAAAGCTCGCGGATTATCATTTGAATTCGATGCTCGACTTGAAGCCATTGAAGGCAGAATCGGCCGAGGCCCTCCGCACCCTGTTGGATGCGTTCTCCGAGAATACGCGCGCGCTCTCCTTGATGAAATTCCCGACGGATTCGTGGGATTTCCTTCTATTGAAATTCTTATTAGACAAACTTCCTCGCTCCCTTCGGGAAAAATTCGAATCGGCGCATCGGACTGAGGAGATACCGCAATACAATCAACTCACGAAATTTCTTTTGGAGCACTGCAAAGTTCTCGAGGCCATCGCGGGTTCGTCCGCCTCGTCAAACAAATCAAAGTCTGCGCCGGTCTCGTCATTCGTAACGCACACGGCAATTGCCCGGTGTGCAAGGAACAGCACAATATAGCGAAGTGCCCGCGATTTCTGAAAACGAGACTAAGGCGGCAACAACGAGGGGCCTCACCTCCTTTGTAATCCGCGCGCGCGGTCAGGACGATACTCGTTTCTCCATTGAGGTTACGGTCTTCTCGCGTATAGCTTCGCCGTTGCCGAATGATAAAGTCGACGTCCGGCCGTGAAATCATTTGAAAGGATTGAAGCTCGCGGATCCCGACTATTGCGTTCCCGGTAATATTGATATTCTGTTGGGAGCTGAATCGTTCGTATCTGTGTTGCGCGACGGACGCCGTAGGGGAGGAAAGGGAGAACCGGTCGCTTTCAATACAGTTTTCGGTTGGGTCCTGACGGGTGCGGTATCCTCAACGGTGACCACGGCACCCCTGCACTCGTTCGCTACGACCCTCGAGTCGATCGAGAGAGCCGTGAGCAACCTTTGGCGATTAGACGAGGTGCCGGAACACGCTCCTTGTTCAGAGGAGGATCGCCGTTGCAAGGAGATCTTCGCCCAGACCACTTATCGTGACCACTCGGGTCGTTTCGTGGTCTCGTACCCCTTCGCGTCAGATCCTCCTATATTCGTCGATTCGCGTTCGATAGCTGTTAGCCGTCTCCGCTCTCTTGAACGCCGCTTCCGATCGAACCCAGAGTTTAGAGTCGGCTACAATAAAATCATGCAAGACTATCTCGATAGCGGGCATATGGAAGTAATTCGTGATCCATTCCCGTCAGATGGTCGTATTTATTATTTGCCTCACCACGGCGTGTACAAGCTCGAAAGCACTACCACCAAACTACGGGTGGTGTTTAACGCTTCGTCGCGATGCGTGAACGGGACATCGTTGAACGACACGCTGCTTAGCGGCCCGAAATTACAACAGGACTTACTCGCGATCTTGCTCCGGTTTCGTGCCGAACCGGTAGCTCTCACTGCGGACGTTAAACAAATGTTTCGTCAGGTGTGGATAAACCCGGGACAATGCGACTACCAACGCATTGTCTGGCGGTTTTCAGAGTCCGAGCCTATCCTGGATTACATTCTCAAGACCGTGACTTTCGGCGTGACTTGTTCACCGTTCCTGGCAATCTATTGCTTGCTCCAGCTCGCGACTCTACATCGGGCAGAATATCCCTTAGCGTTCGACGCGTTACTCGAGGCGCTTTACGTGGATGACGTCGTGGTTGGCGTTCGTACGGTGGAGCAGGCACGCGCGCTACGAGATCAGTTGTTATCGCTACTACGAAGCGCCGGCTTCGAACTCCGAAAATGGGCGAGCAGCCATCCTACCGCGTTGGATGGGCTCGACCCGCAGTTATGTAACCCCTCCGGGTTGTCGTTTGAATCGAGCGAAGATCAATCCCTTAAAGTACTGGGCCTTCGGTGGTACTCACAATCCGAAAGTTTCGGATTCCAGGTTAATCCGTTGGACCGCAGATGCACTAAGCGTACTATCCTGTCGGAGGTGGCGCGGATTTTCGATCCCCTGGGATTACTGTCTCCCCTCACGTTTACCGCGAAGTGTCATCCAACGTTTATGGACACTCAAACTGGGATGGGATGACGAGCCTCCCGCGGATATTTGTCGCTGCTGGGATCGCTTCCAGTCGGAAATCGACGCGTTGGCCTCGCTTTGCACCCCGCGTACGTTTGGCACCCGCGATGCCGTTCGTTGTGAGCTTCATGGCTTCTGCGATGCCAGTGAGTTGGGCTACGGAGCCGTAATTTACTTGCCTTTTATAACCCGGGAGGGTACCGTTCTTCGTTTACTCTGCGCTAAGTCGAAGGTGGCCCCTCTCCGGTCTGTCACAATCCCTCGTTTGGAGCTTTGCGCCGCCCTGCTACTTGCGCGGCTCATTGCTTACGTTCGTCAAGTCCTGCAGGGACGCCTCGGAGTCGACGACGAGCGTGCGTGGTCGGATTCCGAGGTGGCCCTTGCCTGGATTCGCTCGTCTCCACATAGGTGAAAGACGTTTGTCCGCAACCGCGTTGCGCTCATTCAAGAGAAGGTACCGGTCTCATCCTGGGGTCACGTCGATACGGAGACCAATCCGGCGGATCATTGCTCCCGCGGACTCTATCCCCGCAATCTGGTGGATAATACGATGTGGTGGACGGGCCTCGAGTGGCTCGTGCGCTTCGAACCTCGAGTTGAACCCCCAACTCAGCTGGACGTCTTTCCTATCGAGGAAGAACGAGTCACCTTTCTTGTCGCGATCGACACGCCCAACGCGGTGCGTGCATTGTTAGATAAAATCTCGTCGTTGGATAAAATTTGTAGAATAATCGCGTATAGTATTAGGTTTGTAAATAGATGCCGCGCCAGGTCCTCTCCTGAGACGTTGGCCATCGATCAGCTCGAGTTGCATTCCGCCTTGCTAGTCATAGTGAAAATCGTACAAGCGGAGGCATTTCGGGATGAGATAGACCGACTTGGGGTCGGAAAAGGGATCCCTAAGCCGCTTCTCAAGCTCGCTCCCTTTTTCGATCCCTCGGGCGTCCTCAGGGTGGGCGGTAGGCTCGTGCAGTCCGCACTTTCATACGAGAACAAACACCCAGCACTGTTACCCAATAAGCATAGGCTCACAGAGCTTGTGATCGAACAGTTGCACCGCGCTCACTTACATCCGGGTCGACGCGCGATGCAGTACTTATTGTCCCAGAGATTTTGGGTTCTGGGAGTACACCGCGCCATCCGCCGCATCCTTTCGCGCTGCTATAGGTGCTTTCGAGCCAATCCGCGTGCTACCCAACCCTTTATGGCAAGGATGCTATACCTACTCTATTATTGCCAGGTAATGCTTATATAAATTGATAAACTAATTTGTCATAAGCTTTATTAAAATTTACGTTTAAAATAAGCAAGAACATTGTCATGAAGGAAAGTTTTTAACAATTATAATTTAAAACATTTTATCTTATTTTTTCAGAACCTCTTAATCTTGAGGAACATTATCCACAGGATGCAGGAATCTGTTAGACGTTGTAAACAAAGAAAGGGCGTCGTATAGCGCCGGTTTTCTAATCATCTTATTAGACCCATTCTTTTTAACTGAACTTCTTGCACGGTTTATCTTTTCTCTTTTTCTTTTCACGTTGAAGAAAAACAGAGAAGATAAACTGTGCAAGAAATTCAGCTAAATAAAACGAGATCTCTTATATCTTAAAATAATTTTATGAAATATTAGAAATAATTTCCTTATTTAATTTTAAAGAATTTAAATAAATTTTAATTTAAATAAAATTTTATTACTTAAAAAATATATAAAAAGGTTACGAAATTAAAAAAGGCATATTAATGAAATAAAATGTCAATTTAATTTATTGTAATTAATGGAAAATTACAATCAATAAACATAAACATTCCATAAATATAACATAAATTGTTAAAATACATATAATAATGTAATATGACAAAATAATAAGAGAACTTGTGAATATAACATCTTGTGAATATAAAACCAGTAATTAGAAACGCTTCTTTGAAAACTAATAGTGATGTTTTTAAAATATAATCCAAATCTTTATAAACAGATGTAAGATATTTATAAAGTAATACAAATACAAACGTAACACATCTTTTAAACTTGTATTTATATCTGTAAATATATATGTTATATGTGAATACAATAATTTAAACTTTTTTGCTGTTTTGTGACATAATCTTGCGCAAGTTTTATTAGTACATCTGTATTAGTTGGGAATGAACGTAATGATCCTTTTAAAATTTTTCTGATTATTTCAAAATACTCTACGATTATGTGATCAACATATTTATATATCAATGTCTTCTTCATTGACATTGAATGAGCGCATTCTAAAAAGTCGAAGTCAATTTTTTGCATTACATCTTGTTTAATATAATTTGAAAACTGTGGAAAATGTGATATTAATGGCAAATAATAACGAGTTATAAGTTCTATATTTGCCATACGATTTATAAACGTTGTATTTTGTTCCAGCAAATTGTTGTTCATGGAGCATGTACAATTATTTGTAAAGAACTGTGACATTACTTTTTGCAATTTAAAATTCTGGATACTCAATATTGCATTGTTGTTCATTTCATATTCGTCAGGTGTTTCTATATTTGGTAATATATTTGTAATTTGATTGTCTTGCGATATTGGTGATTGCAAAAATTGCCTCAAATTTATTAAATATCTGCATGTATCAGATTCACAATTTCCATACACTGATGAAGATTTTACATATGCATTTATCAATAAACTTTTATAGTAACTTTGGAATGCACTACAGTTAGGATTCGTGTTTCTAACACCATGTTGTCTTATTTGTCCAAAAAAATTTTCCACAGGATCCTGATTGAAAGCTGTAGTTACTAATCGAGTAAAGCCTAATTCTTTAAAATATTTAGTCAATAACTTAAAACCCTGAATAGTATGAATCCAATTTTTAAGAACATTTGGAGTTTTTTTATCATGTGGTTTCCTTTTTTCATATTCCATTGTTCTAAAAACTGTAATAGCATCATTCCATAACTGATCGTAATTATCATTTCCTATATCAATAGTTCCATTTACACTATCAAATAATGTATTAAAAAATAATAATAACTCAGCAGTATCTTTTCCTTCTAACGGCATATATTTACTTTCACAAGAACTTCGACTTTCGCTGCAACTCATTAATGACATCACTGAGGCCACGGTTCGACTAAAAATTTGCGTGCAACAAGAAACCTTCATTTTTTAAATTTTATTTGGCACTACGTGAAAATCTGTTAATTTGCGCATTATTCTTAAATGGCCATTACTACAATCAATAAAATAAGCGTCTTCCACATGTTGCCATTTTGCTATTCGTACTATCTCATCATCTTTTAATTTGTATTTTAAATCTTTTGTTAAAAGATTGTTACGAATACATTTTAATAAATGTGGTGGATCATAGAGAGGAACTATCCGTTGATTATTAATAATAATAACATTATCTGTTAACATTTCATTACTAATAAGTGCATGCCGTTTTGAATCTAAAATAAGATTTTCTATCGCTTTGCTATTAGTGCTTCCCTGATCACATACTGACGCTACGATTGTTAAGCCTGCATTTTGCGCTCGTGTAACAATGTTCTTAAATGAATGAACAATGTCTTTCCATGGTGTAGTACCTTTACAGAACGAAAATGCAACTGGTTGTTTCCATGGACAAGTGCCATATATACCTTTTAGCATCCAAACCAAAGCATGATCTGCTAATTCCATTTTTCTATTATGACCATTATCTACGTAACCTTCAATTAAATCAGCAACTAAATTAAAATTTAATGAAACATCCAATTTCATTTCATCAAAAATTAATATACAATATTTGTATTTTTCGTCATCAAATGCTTCTACACGATGTTTAATTTCTTCGAATATGCTATCACATATTCCTGGTGTTATAGGTACTTTTAATAAAAATTTTCTTAATAATTCTGTGCTTGGCAAATGAAATATTGTAGCCATATATCTGTATGCTGTCGGACTTTTCTTGTATAATGTTAACGCAAATACTTTGTCCTCGAAAGTATATATTCTTTTATATTTATTTTTTCCTATGTTTCTCAAGTGACATATGAAAAAATCTCTAGCTGGTTGTGGTAATTCATTGAATATATTTAACGGTTGATCCTTTAATAATTTTTCTGCTTGATGTAAACGTTTCAACAAATCATCTTTTCTTTGTTTACAACGTCTAACAGTTCTTGTTAGAGAAACAATATAATTGTAAATTTTTCGCTCCTTTGCTTGAAGATGGACGTTCTTACTAACTTGAAATAATTGCAGAATGGGAATTAAAAGGATATTTTAAATAAAAAGCATTAAAAAATAGAACAATTGAATTTTCAGATTAATCCATATAAATATATATTGAAAAATAAACTCATTAAAATTGAAAATAATTTATAATTTTTCCCGAGTCTCACACACTTTCTCAATGACTTTACATTATTTATAATAATTCTAAAAATTGTTAATAAATCATGTTTCCAGTATTGAACAAAATTTAACAAGTAATTTCTGAAAATAAAAAACAATTTTCAGTTAATATTTTTCAGAACTTTTAACTACAAAAAAGTGATTAAAGTGTGTAAAACTTACGAGTGGCATAATTTATTAAAAATTTTAATCTTATTTTTTACGTAAAATGTGATCGGTATTATATGTCTATGATATTTTTATTTACAAATTTCAAAACTTAGTTATAGAAATTAAGAATAATGTAATTAGTTACAAAAATTTGTTTTTAGAATAAATTGTTATTCGAAATAAATTAGACTGGATGCTTCTTACTTTAATCCGAAACGATGACCTTTACTGGAATCCCTCTAAAATTGATTTAGGACTATCTAAATTATTATTTATTCACAAAAATTCTTTAGTGTAGATTTTTTCCTTAGCCCTTATTCTTATTTTAGTGACACTTATTCAGTATGAAAATATTGCATACATAATTATTTTAGAATAACAAATATGTATAAATTATTACATATATTACAGTACAAAAGCATTATTAAAAAAGTAGTTTTTTTTTAACAGTTTTATCTGGTCAACCATAAACGGTAGTCGAGCTTTGACCATTAGGATCAATTTTAGACGGATTGGATTGTAGTTATAGAAAACATTATAAATGTGTGGTAAAATTATTTTAATATAAAATTATTATTATTTTAAGTATAATTTTTAACACAGTTGGTTGACTTCAACAATAATTTAACTAACATTTCATCCTTTTTAAAATTCTATTACTGTAAACACAAACAGTTGGTCAAAATAAAATTCAAGTTAACTGTTTTACGATGATGTTTTATATTTATTTTATCCAAAAACGCTCTTATTATATGTATGTACAGACAGAGCAAGCTGATAAAAGCATATATGGGACATTCCATGTCAACCGGAACAGCGCCGTGGCCAAAATTTGAGTGGGTTTAAAAATTTTTTTTAGGGTGCAAAATTTATGTAAACATATAAGCTTTCGAATACCGAGAGCGCATTTGAAAAAATTCAAAATGGCGGCCTTAGTATGGCGCCTAAAATGCATAATAAAAAGTTATAACTTAAAATTTGTGATTGAAAAAAATATGGTCATATTCTGCGTCAAATTTGAAGTATAAATGTCCTCTTGCAATTTTTCGATATAACGCATCCTTTTCGAGATAAAAATTTATTAATATCGAAGTGCTGATTAAACTTGGAAGACACGTAACTTGTGCACGTGATAGTAGGTTTTGGGGTCACTGAAAACAAATCTGATATGTCAGGTGTGTGTGTGTGTGTGTGTGTGTGTGTGTGTGTGTGTGTGTGTGTGTGCGTGCGTGCGTGCGTGCGTGCGTGCGTGCGTGCGTGCGTGCGTGCGAGCGTGCGTATTAGTATCTCCCGTAACAGACCGCCTTTTAGTATTTTTCTCGGTTCTTATACGTGGCCAATTACTTGCACGCATGCATGCACGTGCACACACACGCAGATGCACGCACGCACGCACGCACGCACGCACGCACGCACACACACACACACACACACACACACACACACACACACACACACACACACACCTGACAT
This sequence comes from Temnothorax ravouxi, assembly GCA_030770255.1. Classification (NCBI taxonomy): domain Eukaryota; kingdom Metazoa; phylum Arthropoda; class Insecta; order Hymenoptera; family Formicidae; genus Temnothorax; species Temnothorax ravouxi. The sequence continues at coordinate 151,326 of JASTWP010004374.1, forward strand.
ATCAGATTTGTTTTTAGTGACCCCAAAACTTACTATCGCGTGCACAAGTTACGTGTCTTCCAAGTTTAATCAACACTTCGATATTAATGAATTTTTATCTCGAAAAGGATGCGTTATATCGAACAATTGCAAGAGGGCATTTATACTTCAAATTTGACGCAGAATATGACCATATTTTTTTCAATTACAAATTTTAAGTTATAATTTTTTATTATGCATTCTAGGCGCCATACTAAGGCCGCCATTTTAAATTTTTTTAAATGCGCTCTCGGTATTCAAAAGCTTATATGTTTACATAAATTTTGCACCCTAAAAAAATTTTTTAAACCCACTCAAATTTTGGCCACGGCGCTGTTCCGGTTGACATGGAATGTCCCATATATATAAAGCTGCGATAGAAGTATATATAATTTTAGATTAACTAATTATTATGTCAAAATAACGGGGAGAAAACACTTTAGACACGATACATTTGAACACAGTTAACATTTAGCAACAGATATTATAGTTTCTTTTCGTAGAAAAACAGTTAATAAATGGGTGTGTCCAAGCTGACAAAACAACCAGTCTGCTCGCCGAGCGATTGAGCTTGATTGGTTCTTACTTATAGATCCAATCAATCACATTCAATCCCTCGACAAGAAGCTTCGTCCATGTTCAAGCTAATATTACATTTTGTAATGATGGCTTAAACATGGCAATTATTACATTTTGTTATAACAAGAAAAGAACTATACTTCTCTCTTTCTTTTCTTTTTAAAACTTGCTTTGATGGATGTTTAGTCGAAGTTCTTGATATCTGTAATAAATTATTTAATTTTTTACCTGTTTCACATAGTGTACCTGTATAACAAATTAGAATAACATTTCAGGATTAATACAATGTATTACTATTATTGTATGTAATATATCTACAATGAAATAAAAAATAATACAGTAATAGATTAAGAACTTAAATAATTATATTCTTTTATGTTTATTATTCTATAGTTAAATGTTATTATTCATTTGCAAAATACTTTATTACCCCAAGGGGTTTCAAAGGGCGTTTTGTAGGGACGTACCCAACCCTGTACATATACTTTCAGTTTCAAACCTCTATACATCACAAAGGCGTTTTGGAGAGACGTACCCAACTCTGTACATTTTCTCTTTCCAACCCGCCCTGGCTCTTGGCCTTATACATTCTAAATTCCCTCCCTCCCTTACTCGCTCCCTGACCTTTGCTTCTCCGTCACTGCTCTCTTCGACTTCCTTCCTTCCTCACTTTCTGGGCCTTTCATTCCTTTTCCTTCTCACCGCTTTATCCTCGTCCATCTTAACCCTTAATCTACTCCCCTAGCTCCTTTCTCCTTGCCTCCAAAGTCTAGCTCACGCACGCTCGTCACCTCAGCTCTTTTCCTTCCTCGTTCTACTTACTCCTCCGTCCCTCGTTCACTCCATCGATCTGTCGCGACGACTCTCTGCTCCGTTTTATACCTGCCGCGCCACCATCGACAATCCCTCTGACTCGCGACAGATCGATCGATCGCCCGATCAATACTCCCTGCTGCCACTCGCTCAGCTCCCTTGTCGTGTAACCTGGGCTGCTACCTCCATTCCTTTAATCCCGCCTTTCTCCCTAACCTCACTTTCCATGTGCCACTTCACCAACGTTTCCCGTCTCCTCCAGATCACCTTCCGCTTCGCCTCCATTCTCCCGTCTTCCTTTCGCACTTCCTTATCTACCCCTTTTAATCAACACCTTCCTTCTATCTCGATTCTCTATCTCTTGTCTTTCCTTCCTTCCATCCTCCTTCCATCTCGATTCTCTGTCTCTTGCCTTTCCTTCCTTCCAAGCTCCGCCTTCTTTTTCTTTCCTCCCCTTCTCGGACTTCCGGCCGGATCACCTCCACGTAGGAGTTCCTACTGTCCTTTCTGCTCACTTCCTGTTCCTCTGTGTTTCCCTCCGTTTTTTTCCTCCTTCTCATTCTCTGCTTTCACTCGCTGTCCACCGCCTCAGAGTCGTCAACTGTATCGTACCTGTACCTCGTTACGTCTTCGCTATACTGCGTCAGGCGTGCCACTCGACGCCCATTCGGTTTTCCTCTTTTTCGTCGGCGCGCTCCCTCTGTTGCCACGTCTGCACCTCATCGCCACCCGCTCTAGTGCTGTGCCTCGACGCCCCGCAGTGGTGCCAACCCTCTCTTTTGGAGGGGCCGGCACCCCGCGCCGTCTCGACACACGTCCGCGCTCATCACCTCCGCACCGTGTCGCCTCGATTCTCGCTTCAGCGCCATCTCTCCTCACCGCTCCTCTTCCGGTCTTTTCCTTAGCCGTCCGCGTAGCGCTCTTTTTTCGACGTGTCACGGCTCCCCTCTCTCGTCTCCCTCCGTGCGCCACGCCTGGTTCCATCCTAACCTCCAAGTTTCTTCGTCTCTGTTTTCTTATTATTCTCCACTCACGTTCCATTCTTCTCGCTTCCTTCATTTCCTCGTCTTCTTCCGTGATTCCTCTATCGATTTACTCATCTCTCACTAACTTTCTTCCTTTTTTCTTCCTTTTACTTCAATTTCACCACTCCTCCCATCCTCGAGTCATCCACTCTCTCCAACGATCCGACCGGAAGTCTAGTTAAATGTTATTATAAATTCTATTTTACCTAATCTATTATCATTATTTAATCTATTATCTTCATGTTTTTCTTGATCTTGATAAATCAGATCCATTTGATCTTCTTCATGTTCATTTACTTCACATGCATCTGTTAATGAAACAATTATAATTTATATATATAAATACCATTTACTCTAAATATGGAATAAAAGACTATAAATATAGATTTTTTAAAATTACCATTTGATATATAAACAAGCTCGACTGAAGCAGTAGCAGTCATAGATATTCCTGCATCCTGTGGATAATGTTCCTCAAGATTAAGTGGTTCTGAAAAAATAAGATAAAATGTTTTAAATTATAATTGTTAAAAACTTTCCATCATGACAATGTTCTTGCTTATTTTAAACGTAAATTTTAATAAAGCTTATGACAAATTAGTTTATCAATTTATATAAGCATTACCTGGCAATAATAGAGTAGGTATAGCATCCTTGCTTAATTCTTTGGAAAATTTATATTTATCTTCAAAATGATCTTCACATATAGTCCGGTTACAAATTTTATCTTCTGGTACCTTCAATAACTTTGCATTTCCAGTTGCTGCTAACCATTGTAAATATCTTTCTTTATTTACAAATGGTTTTGGAAATGTAAACATCCGTTTACTTGTTGATGTACAACATAATATTGCACATTTTTTATGACTCATTGTGGCTATAAATATTCATAGTGATTAATAGTAAGCAATAATAAGCAAACAGCAAACCAAAGTAGATTTGAGCAGACTTAAACTGATTTGAACCACTTGGACAGACTCAACATGAACTTACAAACAGTAACCTATAACCGCAAAATCTATAAAATTTCTTGACGATACTAGTGCCCTCGGTAGACATAAGGGAGAATTACTGAGACCTCGCCATTCGTATCTCAGTTTGTTGGCCCTGCTCTGCCCTGCGAGTACCGACCCGTCAGATCTCGAAGTCCTATCCCCGGAACATTTCCTGACAATAGAGCCCCTGGTATCCGTTCCCACACACGACGTGACCTCGCGGCCGATCAATCGCTTGAGTCGATGGCAGCTCGTTCAACGCATCCACCAAGACTTCTGGAAACGCTGGCACCAGGAGTATCTCACTACTCTGCAACAGCGTCCCAAGTGGTGGACCTCGGTTAATCAAATCGATGTTGGCTCGCTGGTCCTCATCAAGGACGCCAACTTGCCGCCTTTACGTTGGAGGCGCGGGCGGGTGGAGGCGCTACACCCAGGTAGCGATGGCGTTTCGCGTGTCGCCACGGTACGGGTGGCGGATGGCTCTCTGGTGCGCCCCTTGGTGAAGTTGTGCCCCTTACCAATGGGCCCTTAGCCGACGATTGCCCGGGGTTAGAAAGAAAATACCGCGTATTTTGGTGGGCGGGTATGTTTGGAGCTCGCCCCTGTATATAGTTGTACATATTAATTGTTAGTTCGTCCGCGGTAACATTAGCGATAATTCGCGTTACATTATATTGTCGTATTCGTGATTCGACGGTAAAGTCGAGCCGTCGATAAATAGATCACCCGTTAGGGCTCGCGCAGAACGTTGGCGGATCGCGATCTAAGTCAATATTCGCGCGACTCACCCGACTCGTGCTGCCCGCCTGCGGGTGGCATCCCCAATTGTTGGAGCAATACTCGCTCGCGCCGGTTCTCAACAGGAGCGCGACGCGAGCCTACACTCTCGCTCCGGAAGTCGTCGTGCTAACACTTTTGGAAGTGATCGACTCGCTACTGGAACCGATTCACCGAGCATTGCGCGCCGTGTCTCGCTCTGAGTGCTATATTGCATGTGCTTTGCTTGCCTGCCTCTTCGGTGTGCCTCTTGCTTGCTGCCTGCGTCTACCTTGACTGCCGGACATTTCCCGCTATCACGGAGAGTTTGCCTGCCCAGGGAGACGGACGACTCGAGCACCCCGACGAGAGGGCTCGGGCAACGAAACGGTGAGTCGCCTTGCTATCATACTATTCGCTTTTCGTATTTACTCGTATAATCGCTTCGCGGGAACCGCAACATCCTCGCTGGTCCTTCGAGTCTCGTTTAATCGCAAATCCGGGGAACGCTTTACCGCCCCCCGAGCAGAAGATACAATTATTACCTCACCGTTGAGTTATGTACATGACAGCAGCGACAGTGTGACATATTTTGTGCAAGAGGGTGATATTTTTACTGATGATATGTATTTAAAAAACATTTTTACTGTATGGTCTTTTTCTTTTTGTCTTGAAAAATAATTATCACTTTTGTATCTAACGATTTATTTAAAACGTTTTATTAAACGTACGTCTTATTAAAAGCTTAGTGTTAAATTACAAAATCATTGTATACGTAAAAATTTATACCAAATTTGTTCATAAAACAAATCAAATTTCATCTAATTTTATTTCGGAAAATAAAACGGAATTAACATTGCATTATATTAAAAATTTTGGGGTATTTTTACAGATATTGAAGGAATAGACAATGAATGAGACTGAATACGTTTCTGATAAACAGAATAATGAGCTGTTAGAAGAGAATAACAATGAGTTTTATCAAAATTATGACAATAAGTTTTTAGTTACTTTTTTAACTTTCCATTAATATTTTGATTAACATTAATTCATAATTAATTAGCTTATTGTCTTTGATGAGTTTTGCAAACAACGTTCATTAAATTGCATATTATTATATTTGCGAAAAGACGTATAATACACAACGTATATTGTAATACAAAAATATGAATTTTTCTAAAAAAGTTATAATTAGTAAAGTTTTAATATATAGGATGGAAAAAATAAAGCATGACGAATTTTTTCTTTATGCAGAAATATTGTTTCTAAAGAAAAAAAGTTTCAAACAATTGTTGTTCGGTTTGAAGAGGAACGCATAGCTCCGATGTGGGTCTGTCATAAATGTCGTAGTTTTTAAGAAATTTTAAGAATGACTAATTTAAATAAAACTTGGTTTTTTCCTTGAGATAAAAGTTGTAGATCTCGTCAATACGTTTTAAAAACACTATAATGAAGCTTTCTTTCGTTAAAGACTTCTTGAGATATTTTAAATTTCGTTATAACATTTTTTAATATAAATTAAGAAATATCTCCTAAAGTATTTACTTTTCTATAACTTTACCTTCATATTTTTAGACGTAGAATAATGAAAAAAAGTAAATAATATTAATTTTTACAATTATAATTTTGTAAAATTAAATGCGTTTATGAAATGCAATCACATTTTTTATAGTAATTTTTTTTGGTTTTTTTTACAACAATCAATTCCTTTTGTTATTTTGTGTATAAAAGTATGAAGGTAAAGTTATCGAAAAGTAAATACTCTTTACAAGATACTTTATATTTTATATTAAAAATATGACAAAATTTAAAATATCAGAAAACTTAACGAAAAAGAGATTTATTATTATAGCGTTTTGAAAACATCTTGATAAGATCTATAACTTTTATTTTAAAGAAAAAATCAAGTTTTATTTCAAAAATTAGTTGCTTTTTTTGAAAACGACATCTATGACATGACTCACATCGCGAGTTTTCCTTCAAAACAAATAACTTTTGTTCAAAGCATTTTTCTCTAAAAACTATTTTTGGAAAAATAAAAATAAAAATTCGTCACACTTTATTTTGTCCATCTTGTATATAATTATATATTATTATTTTTGTGATTTATACATTACATTATTCAATACACTTTTTATATATCTTTATATGTTTTAATAACTGTTTCGCTTTAGGTCAAGGATATTTGGATTCCACGACACATAAAGAAAATTCGGATTCAGAATATTGTCCTTCTGAACATAGTTCCATTTTGACAGAAACAGATGCTAATAAAGATGTATTTCTTTATGCAACCACACACAATAAAAATAAACGGTCAAGTGGATCAACAAAAGATTCAAATAATACTTCGAGCTTTGATGTATCTATACGGCTTAATGAAAGTAATGTAATTTGTCCTGATGACACTAATCTTAATATCGATCCATCTGAAGGATCCAAAGGTGGCAATAAAAAAAATTGCTGCTTCTATTGCCGAAAGATGCAATCAAAAATTGCTCGACATTTTGGTACAGTTCACCGCAACGAACTCGAGATAAAGAAGTTCCTTGATCTTCCTCCAAATAATTTAGAAAGAAAAAGAATAATTGAAACAATAAGAAGGAACGGCAATTTTGTTTATAATGACGGAAAACTTATTGTGTGCAAGCGTCCTCAAGAAAATAAGAAAAAAGGCGCAAAAGACTATACAGCTTGTGCAAAATGCAAGGGATTGTTTGTGAAGAGTAGCATCAGACGCCATTTTAGAAAATGCACAGGTCACTCTAGTAAACACACAAACTAGATCTATATTAGTTATGGGCAGAGCAATTGTTGGACGTATTAATCCTGTTGCAGAAGAAACATTACAAAAAGTAGTTTTTCCTGCACTCAGAGAAGATGAAATAACACGTATGATTCGATATGACGAATTGATTATTATGTTTGGTAATAGATTATGCCGGAAATATCGCAAACTATATCAGCATAAATTAATTCGTTCATCTTAAATACCTTGGTCGTTTCTTAAAAGCAATGAAAGACCTAAACACTCAAGTTACTGACATGACGTCATTTTATTATCCTACATTTTACGAAGATAGCATCAAAGCAGTTAATAAGATGTCTGCATTTGACAATAGCACAAATACTTATAAAGTAACAACGACACAACAACTAATGGGAACTTTACTTAAGGTGATGCTGGAGCCGTCTGTATAACCGACAAAATTACCATTTTCTATGTTATCGACTATATCTGTCCTTGTATAGACAAAGATATAGACAAGGATAGCACGCTACATTGCACGCACACATACGCAAATCAAGTTTTATTTCAGAAATTAGTTGCCTTTTTTGAAAACGACATCTATGACATGACTCACATCGCGAGTCCTCCTTCAAAACAAATAACTCTTGTTTAAAAATCTATAGGCAACCCGTTGTAAGTAGAGATATTGTACGGATGTCACAAGTATTAGGGAAAGCACAAAGTGTCAATGACAACGAAAGTGGTGATTCAAGTGGTGATTCAGATAGTAGTCATGACAACGGAGAAATTTCAGTAGAGAATGACACAAGTCTATTCTATGAAGTGAAATCTAGTATCCACAATGATAGTAACAAATCAGTAAAAAACACTCGTAAAAGTGCGAAGAAACGAAATAGTACGTATATTTATTTTTATATAAACTTAGGCAATATATATGTCAAACATCTTAAATTATAAAGTCAGAAATAAGAAAGATAGGAGAAAATACAGCTGAACGATTCTAGTAACTTGTTCATTTAAGTGACTATTAGTCAACTAAAGTTTTTTAAAAAAACCAAACGTATATTTCTATTTATTTTTCTCGGCAACATCAAATCCACAATATTTTATGTAATTATCGACAAGAATAGTAACTTTTCTATTAATATGTTTAGAATAGGTATAACAAAAACCTAATACTCATGTATATCATATCTATATATAACTAATCATATTTAATTTAACTGTACATATTCTAAAAAATAATGTAATACATTAATATTAATATTATACACTAATATACTATTAACATTTTTTTACAGCTCTACCATATGGTCGTATTAAACGTGTCCGATGGACAAATGAAGAAAAACAAATTGTCATGAAATACTTTGCCGATTACATAACAAACGGAAAATTACCCTCTATAAAAGCGATCCAAGAAGTTATTTCAAAAAATCCTTGTTTACAAAATCGATCTGCATTAGTTGTAGAAGACATGGATAAATAACCAACAAAAATGAGCGATACAACATTAACACAACAATAGATTTCTTTATATTTTTATAACGTCATATGTTTCATATTTTTATATGTCCTTGAATGTAATCGAACATTTAAGTCAATTATTTATTACGAGCTCTTGAAGAATAACATAACAAAAAGCAAATGTCCTATAACATAACAAAATCGTACATTTGTTGACGTACTTTTGATAATATGACGTTATGAACGTATGAAAACTTAAAGCACCCATTATACATAGTCATCCGATAAATTACGTGATTCATGAGTATAGCGGCAGTTGATAATACGATATTGTTAATTAAATCGTAATTCATCGATTTCGTATTAGTTGTATTGTTTCCTATTTCATCTGTTTGATAACCCGTGAACTCAGGTTATTTAAGTAGTTAATGCAAATTGCACAGATAATTACAATGCTTGATCTTTATATCATGCGTGCATCATACAATATGTCAATCAGCTTAGTTTTCACGTACACTGCGCCACGTGTTGTCACATGCGATGTTTGCTTGTACTTTATATAATTAGCTTTTTCCCAAGGATCAGAGGGCTGAAAAACTTAATGTAAATTCTTTTTAATGTTAATAAGCAAGCTTGTTGGCATTTATGATGTTAGTCACTCGCTTATTTAACATTTAATTGTTTTTTTTATCATAACGCGATATTTTCGCAATTTTTATTTTATGATTTTGTTTCCATGCGTCTTGCATATTATCATAATTGTTATGACAATGGTCTGATCACATTGGTCTGACACGATTCGTATAATCTCACATTCTGGTGTGCGTTGCCGACTTACACTTACATATAATATCTCACGAATTGAGTTTAGTTTGAATGGCTATTGTTCGGATCCATGGTCCGAACGGCGCGCCTGCGAGCGCGGCAACCCTTTGTGCGATACCTCGCCCGCCAAGCAGAACAACATTCCGCGCCGCGAACACAGGTAATACATGCCGCCGCGGGGCGGCTGACTTTCGCGAGTTCAAGAATATCAACACGAGGGTATATAAGGGCAAGTCTGCCCACAAGGAACAATCCTCTCTCGCATTGAGTACTTCCCCGGACATTAAACAAGCCGGGTGTCAAAAAAAGGCGATCGAGACTAATGTTGTAACCAAGCTCCATCCTGGAGCATAGAAACGTCTGTGACGGCTCTTCAGAGCGAAGGAGTAGAGTTGACCTCCGTCAACTTATCCACCCTGTGGATTCCGCCCCTCCACACCGTCGAGCTTGCCGAGTGCGCTCCGTGGTGGTCGAAGCTAAGGGCGCATTTTCAAGACGCGTCAGGGAAGGACGACCACGCCAGCGAACCCGGAGGCGAGCCAGGAGGCCCTCCATCACCAACGGACCACGAGTGGCAAGGCAACCTACGCCTTGTTACATCCACCCCTCGAACATTCGAGAAATTTTAAAATCTTAAGTTATAAGAACAACCGTAGTTAAAAACACCAAAATCACTTACCATTCTAGTACGACTTACCGACAGTAAAGATTTATCAACCGTCAAGTTACCATCAGAATTACCGACTGTCAGGTTACCATAAGAATTACCATCAAAATTATCGACTGTCAAGTTATCATTGGAATGGCCAACCACTTGATTACCATAGGAATCATCTCCCACTTACGCAACCCCTCCACCTACGCAACCCTTCCACTTACGCAACCCCTCCACCTACGCAACCCCTCCACCTACGCAACCCTTCCACCTACGCAACCCTTCCACTTACGCAACCCTTCCACCTACGCAACCCTTCCACTTACGTAACCCTTCCACTCGACCACCCCCGCCACCGAGCAAAAAGGGTATAAAAGGCGAAGATCCTGAGGGACTCGTCCTATTCGATCCTGGGACTTGAAAGTATTACTACCTCTAGCTCAGGGTAAGCTCTGTATCCAGAACCTTCTAATTCCACGCGCACCCACGCGTCTCCAACATCCTATATCCACCGCGTCTTGAGGTGATTCCAACAGCATAGCATTAGCTCTATTTCAATACGTAGAAGCATTCAATAACTGTAACATTGATTAACGCACAACGTCATACAACATCAACGCAATACGTTAGCAGTATCGCCACGTGCTCTCACACCGTAGCGTCACCACGTGACACACCGTAGCGTCACCACGTGACACACCGTAGCGTCACCACGTGACCTCGCGAATAGCGTCGCCACGTGTTTACTGTAATACATCGCGTCACATTTTTTTCATGTAGAATTATCACAATATATTATCACTTTTATACAATATCTTGCTCTACGAATTCTTACACCTTTTCCGCGCATCCTCACTGAGTCCGCCTTCGGCGATAATTAATTTACACTACATCTAATTGCAATAAAGCACCCGAATCACCGGTCTTCCTCTTGCGTCACATCCGTGTACGAAGCAGTGCCGTACGAGCAGGCACGCTGTCGTCCGCGGGCGTCTAAAGAGAGGCAGTGCAGTACGAGCAGCACGCTTTCTCGCGACAAGCAAGAGGACCAACCGAAGTGTACTTGTCTCTTAACTTCGATAACCGAACAGTAAATGCCCAAAACGCGACGAAGCGGACTCAAAGTACGCACCCGCAGACTAAATCGCCTTTTGTACGGATCCTCTTTGAACCCATTGCTAGGAGTCCTTCCCGATTACGCGCCTGATCCCGAATATCAAAAATACTTTCCCGCGAGCCCTGCGTGCAAGGCGGGCGTGATCGAAAACGTAACCTCAGTGCGCAAATCTAAAATTAAAAGTATACAGTACATCCCATTGGACAAAGCCGTATCTCGAGTGGACTACCGGACATTCCGGATAGCGTTCCAGGGGTATCGGGTAACCCCGATCACCGACACTCCGGGAGTTGATCTCAAGAATCCCCCATCCTGGGAATTCATCGCCTTGATTAAAGAGAACGACCCCCGTCGGAGCCGCCTGATCCAGCAGCACACCGAGATTTTACACCGCCAGAACACTGAGGTACCGCAGACCACCCACTGGACCTCGACTGAAAAGGTAGGTGACGACGCCCTTAAGCTATAAGAGTGCGGCATGAACGGAACACCGTCGCGTTCCTCCGCGCGTCGCCTTCCCTCGTCAATCGCCCGAGTCGTGCGTAGAGATTGGTTATCCCGCGCTATTTGCGTGTTCGTCGTATGTTATCGAAATCGCCATAACAGGCACTACCTTTGTGAGGAGTGTTATCGCGGCCTCGCGGATCCACAACGCGCGCAATACGATTGTCTAGTCCGCCACTACATGCCTATCGGGTTTTGCTACAAGGTAGAAGAGTGCGACTCGTGCGACGTTGTAATCGGAGATATTCAGAGACCCGCGTCGTGTCCCACATGCATCGACATAATTTCGGACGTAAGACGATCAGTAGAACTCGAAGGTGGACAGCAGTATTTGGAATTGGAACCTACCATAATCGCTATTTCTCAAATTAAGGCCTAACGACTTCCATGTGCCCGGGGCACCCTGTCAGTCGTCGCCCACCGGAGGTAATCTTGCCCCCTTCTCCGATTAAGGTCTGGTTAATGACCGGTGTTTGCGTATGGTCCCTTTTCTTTCAAAATAAATCTACCGGGCAAACCATTTGCGAGGATTGCCAACTCGGTTCTTATCAACCTCGTCGCCAAGAATTTAAGGGAATCCTCCGACATTTCGTGCAATACGGTCCCCGAACGGAATTTCCTGCATGTACCGGGTGCGGCAAAATACTAGCCGACTACCGTCCGGCGTACGAGTGCTACGCGTGCGCGCGAGTAGAGGAACCCTTCGAACGCTACCTCACGAATAATTTGAACGCTCACACAGAGCTTCATAATTTGAACCTCCCCGTAAGAGTTCGTATCGGGCAGACCACCTGGTAGCGAGTTTCCGGCTAGCGAATCACCCCGGTCGCGGGTATCCCCGGGTAGGATCCCTCGGTCCGACGACCCGATAAAGCGACCCGGTCCCGTGAACGATCCGAGCACCGCCATCGCGGCCGCGACTCATTGGGACGTGACACACTCAGTGAGCTTTTTCCCATATCAAATCTTTCCCCTACACACCTGTAACAAATATACTTATTTACAGGCAAAGTTCATACTTCATACTCACATAGTTCTAATTTTCTTGGTCGTAAATCACATATCAACATGATACACTTTAAAACCTGTAATTGCATAGTTTTCATTGTCTCTTTAGAAAAATATTTTAAGAGAAATTTACCTGTAGGAGTCTGGTGTAGCCAACAACCAAAGGGTTGCAAGCAATTGCTTCCTGACTGGAATGGGAGATTTCACCCCAATATTTCTTTGCAAAGTTGGTGCCAATCTCTGTTCGAGCCGATTGTACGTTGTAGGTGTTATGCGCAAATGCTGTCTAAACTGTTCATGATGAAATTGTGGGATTGTACGTTCTATATAATCTAAAATTCTTGCAGGTTTACGTTGAGGTCCTCGCAACTGCAAATGTATTCGCATATCCAACTCATCGTCAGAGGCATCACTATCATTACTGCTGTCACTATCACTTTCCATTATCTCTTGTGTCACGTCTTAATGAGCCGCGGCCGCGATGGCGGTGCTCGGATCGTTCACGGGACCGGGTCGCTTTATCGGGTCGTCGGACCGAGGGATCCTACCCGGGGATACCCGCGACCGGGGTGATTCGCTAGCCGGAAACTCGCTACCAGGTGGTCTGCCCGATACGAACTCTTACGGGGAGGTTCAAATTATGAAGCTCTGTGTGAGCGTTCAAATTATTCGTGAGATAGCGTTCGAAGGGTTCCTCTACTCGCGCGCACGCGTAGTACTCGCCGGACGGTAGTCGGCTAGTATTTTGCCGCACCCGGTACATGCAGGAAATTCCGTTTGGGGACCGTATTGCACGAAATGTCGGAGGATTCCCTTAAATTCTTGGCGACGAGGTTGATAAGAACCGAGTTGGCAATCCTCGCAAATGGTTTGCCCGGTAGATTTATTTTGAAAGAAAAGGGACCATACGCAAACACCGGTCATTAACCAGACCTTAATCGGAGAAGGGGGCAAGATTACCTCCGGTGGGCGACGACTGACAGGGTGCCCCGGGCACATGGAAGTCGTTAGGCCTTAATTTGAGAAATAGCGATTATGGTAGGTTCCAATTCCAAATACTGCTGTCCACCTTCGAGTTCTACTGATCGTCTTACGTCCGAAATTATGTCGATGCACGTGGGACACGACGCGGGTCTCTGAATATCTCCGATTACAACGTCGCACGAGTCGCACTCTTCTACCTTGTAGCAAAACCCGATATGCATGTAGTGGCGGACTAGACAATCGTATTGCGCGCGTTGTGGATCCGCGAGGCCGCGATAACACTTTTCACAAAGGTAGTGCCTGCTATGGCGATTTCGATAACATATAACGAACACGCAAATAGCGCGGGATAACCAATCTCTACGCACGACTCGGGCGATTGACGAGGGAAGGCGGCGCGCGGAGAAACGCGACGGTGTTCCGTTCATGCCGCACTCTTATAGCTTAAGGGCGTCGTCACCTACCTTTTCGGTCGAAATCCAGTGGGTGGTCTGCGGTACCTCAGTGTTCTGGCGGTGTAAAATCTTGGCGTGCTGCTGGATCAGGCGGCTCCGACGGGGGTCGTTCTCTTTAATCGAGGCGATGAATTCCCAGGATGGGGAATTCTTGAGATCAACTCCCGGAGTGTCGGTGATCGGGGTTACCCGATACCCCTGAAACGCTATCCGGAATGTCCGGTAGTCCACTCGAGATACGGCTTTGTCCAATGGGATGTACTGTATACTTTTAATTTTAGATTTGCGCACTGAGGTTACGTTTTCGGTCACGCCCGCCTTGCACGCAGGGCTCGCGGCAAAGTATTTTTGATATTCGGGATCAGGCGCGTAATCGGAAAGGACTCCTAGCAATGGGTTCAAAGGGGATCCGTACAAAAGGCGATTTAGTCTGCGGGTGCGTACTTTGAGTCCGCTTCGTCGCGTTTTGGGCATTTACTGTTTGGTTATCGAAGTTAAGAGACAAGTACACTTCGGTTGGTCCTCTTGCTTGTAGCGAGAAAGCGTGCTGCTCGTACTGCACTGCCTCTCTTTAGACGCCCGCGGACGACAGCGTGCCTGCTCGTACGGCACTGCTTCGTACACGGATGTGACGCAAGAGGAAGACCGGTGATTCGGGTGCTTTATTGCAATTAGAGGTAGTGTAAATTAAATATCGCCGAAGACGGACTCAGTGAGGATGCGCGGAAAAGGTGTAAGAATTCGTAGAGCAAGATATTGTATAAAAATGATAATATATTGTGATAATTCTACATGAGAAAAATGTGACGCGATGTATTACAGTAAACACGTGGCGACGCTATGCGCGAGGTCACGTGGTGACGCTACGGTGTGTCACGTGGTGACGCTACGGTGTGTCACGTGGTGACGCTACGGTGTGAGAGCACGTGGCGATACTGCTAACGTATTGCGTTGATGTTGTATGACGTTGTGCGTTAATCGATGTTACAGTTAGTGAATGCTTCTACGTATTGAAATAGAGCTAGTGCTATGCTGTTGGAATCACCTCAAGACGCGGTGGATATAGGATGTTGGAGACGCGTGGGTGCGCGTGGAATTAGAAGGTTCTGGATACAGAGCTTACCCTGAGCTAGAGGTAGTAACACTTTCAAGTCCCAGGATCGAATAGGACGAGTCCCTCGGGATCTTCGCCTTTTATACCCTTTTGCTCGGTGGCGGGGGTGGTCGAGTGGAAGGGTTACGTAAGTGGAAGGGTTGAGTAGGTGGAAGGGTTGCGTAGGTGGAGGGGTTGCGTAGGTGGAGGGGTTGCGTAAGTGGGAGGTGATTCCTATGGTAATCAAGTGGTTGGCCATTCCAATGATTACTTGACAGTCGATAATTTTGATGGTAATTCTTATGATAACCTGACAGTCGGTAATTCTGATGGTAACTTGACGGTTGATAAATCTAGAGGTAACTTTACTGTCGGTAAGTCGTACTAGAATGGTAACCTTGTTGATGGTAATTTTGTCGTCGGTAAGTTATACTAGAATGGTAAGTGATCTTGGTGTTTTTAACTACGGTTGTTCTTATAACTTAAGATTTTAAAATTTCTCGAATGTTCGAGGGGTGGATGTAACACTTGTAAAAAATTATTGCTAATAGTCACAGCCAATGCTACAATTCCTCGGCGATCCATCTTTAAGGTTAAGTATTTGTTAGACGTTTTGTTTGTGTGGCGCCTTCATACGAATCATACGGCCCCCAGGTGCGTTCAGATTCTCCAGCCTACCGAGGCCACCCGACAGTAGCTCCTCCCACTCCCGGTCCACCCTACCCTCACCCTCAGAAAGAGAGATCTGAACGCACCCCAGGGAGGGCGCCGCCGTCACATCTCTTCAATGCTCCATCGACGACGATCTCCCGGCGCTCGTTCGAAAATTCTGGGAACAAGAGGAACCCGAGCACCCCCCGCTGCCACTTACAGAAGAAGAACAGCGATGGGAGGATCTGTTCATTCGCACCCACGTTCGCTTGCCGAGCGGTCGGTACATGGTTCGGCTTCCATTCAGGACGACGCCTCCACCCGACCTCTCAAGAACCAGAGACATCGCTCTGCGTGTCTTGCACAGTGTCGAGTGTCGGGTGTCACGTCTGACGGTACATCACTTTAACCGCATAAATTTTTTCTTTTTTTTATCCTTGTTGCACAGCACCTGAAAAACAATATTAAATTATAATACACTCTTTAATTTAACTGTCACAACAATCACTCAGCTGACACGCCCTTATGTGTTCTTAAAACAGCAAAGACAAGCTTAAAGAATATGACCGCCCGGGAAAAAATGGAAGAGATCTGAACAGATTTGAGCAGATCTCATCAGATCCAATCCACTCAGATCTGGTTTGATCAAAATATTGGCCCTATCTGATCAGATCCAATCAGACATGAATAGATCTGATCCGATCCTAGCGGATAGAGTCAGATATGTAACGAGAATAATCTATTATATCATCTGCTCAGATCCAATCAGACATGAGTAGATCTGATCCCATCCGGTGTCCATCCACTGCAGAAAATTGTTGTTTTCAAATGTTATTTTTTAAATGTGCCACTTTATTATAAAGGTGGACTCCACGATACAAAAGTTGTGCCGTTCCACGACTTAAATAACTTGGCGCAACTTAGCACGACACTGCCGTGTCTGATACCGTTCTTATACCACTGTTCATCAAATTTTAAATACGAGAATCAGATTCCGTCGGATGCCATCTATCGGATACTTTGAGATGCAACATTATGATCTGATCATATATAATCTTATATGACTATATAAGTTTATATGTGATTATATTATTTTATCAGTTTAAATTATAAGATATGTTTGCAAAATAATTTAAAAGATTTATGTTTTATATATACATATACACATTAATCTTTTATAATTAGCTATTATTAATTAATTTTGCACGGTACTTTTTTAATGGAATATTTAGATATAATAAATTCTAAATATAGTGTCAAAATTTACAATTATTATCAAATTGGCAGAGACTATATTTATTATATATGTTAATGTTTCAAAATTGAGAAAACTGTTTTTAATATAAAAATTAATTGATTTTTTGACAAAAAATCATTTAAAAAAGCTTCTCCTTTACAGAGTTAATATTATATTTGATATAATGTCCAACATTGGGTGTAAAAAATAATGATGAACGATTTAAGAACAAAATTTTTATAAGTTCTATACTAGCGAGATCTGCTCAGATCCAACAAAATCGGAAGAGATCTGATTGGATCAGCAACACAACTTTGTAAGCCAAGATTGGACTTATCTGGTGAGATCAAGATACGTCTGACTAGGTCTGCTCAGATCCAGCAAGATCGAAAGAGATCTGATTGGATCAGCAACACAACTTTGTAAGCCAAGATTGGTCTTATCTGGTGAGATCAAGATATGTCTGGCTAGGTCTGCTCAGATCCGGCAAGATCTGAGGCATAATGTCTGCTCGTACTTTAGGAGATCTGAAGCAATCAGATAATGTCCGATTAGATCGGAAGAGATCTGATTGGATGTGCGATTCAATATCGAACGGCAGCAATGGTCAGATCTGGTGAAATCGGATTATAGTTTAGCATATCTGGCTGCATGTGATTAGATATGACCATGCAGATCTGGCGAGATAAAATTGTATCCAATCAGATCTGACTTTACTTGAATTTCAGATCTCGTTGTATCTCATTTTATCAAATCAGACATGGTCAGATCTCTTCCATTTTTTCCCGGGCGCCTAAGGCTCATTTTCAAGCTTAAGCCCTATTTTCATAAATCAGACTATGAACTTTGGACAATTACTTATTAAAATTCCCCAGAGTCAATAAAAATTAACTGCTCATTGCTATTCATTGATTATACAAACCTTATAAGGTTCATTATGCAATATAAATTCAGTTTGACTGGGATCTAACGGAAAGAAACGCCATTCTATAAGAATGTACCAAGAAAATCGAAATAAAATATAAATCAATTAATTAATGGCAAACCAATTGTAAGAATATAACTTCTTATGTCCAACGAATATTACCACACCGAAATAATAATTATTTCATTAACATTTTTTAAACACAATTGTTATAAACAATTAATTTACATTATTAACAGACCTAACTAATATCACCATTGAAACCATTATTAAAGGTCCTACAACTTTTGTTAATAAATTTTTCTTATATCTTTTAAAACAAACTAATTAACAATAAAAATTATTGTAAAATTATTATTAAAAATAATTAATAAAATCACTACAGACACTTAGCAGAACCTGTCAAGTAATCCTACAAAAACCCCTACTTAATATCTCTTTTCAATTTTAAGATATAATTAAAAATTATGGAAATTCATAAAACACAAAAATTTTAAACACCCTAAAATATAGTCCTCAATTACTTAAATACAACAAAAGAAATCCCATCTTTCTATTCCTTACCGTTTACGAGTTATGAATTATTAAAGTTTTATGTCCGCCATCTTGAATTTCCTACCATTTAAACTTAGAAAGACCAAATTACTTTTACATTAATATTTGACCCTTTTAAACATTTTAAGATTAACAAATTTCATTTTTGAACGAAAATTTTGACACCTAATTATTATGATGAAAATGGAATCCGCCATGTTTCTAAACACTGATAGCGTTAATTCCGATTTTCTAATTGTACTAATAAATTTAATAAACGAGATTGAAAGTTATTCATTTAGCGAATGACTTCAGTACGAGAGACGAGGATAGTTTAATACCAACCCGTAGAGAATAAGACGAAGATAGCCATATAGATTCCTAATAAAATTAAAATAAAATAAAAAACGAATAGTCGGTAATAAAAAACAATGAAGACGCGTATAAAGAATAATCATTAGAATCATTTGGTAGAAAAACATTTACTATATAATCATTTACTTTTGCAACTTACTTTTATAAACAATTATAAATAAATTATTAACCATGTCAATAAATATTTTTAACCTGTACTCCAGGTAGTGTATAATAACTTTGATATAAGTCAAAATAGTGTCACTCCATTGATAAAAATTATATAAAAATCCAAAGCGAAAACCACACGGTATAAAATATATGTCCCCAAAAATGACCAATATCATAGCTTTGCATATTTCTATTTGGTAAATTTAAGGGACATTGAAATTCAAATCGCAATACCCACTAAACAACAATAATTAAAAATCCCTTTTTATATACCCTGCCAATCTCAATCATTTTCCTTAGGGAAGTTCGGTCCCTGAACTTTTATTAGTAAGTATCGTTTATGGTTAAATAATTGTATACGATATATGAATGGCAGTGTAAGAGCTGTGTTGTTAAATTTTTACTTAAATCAAAGTATTAGTCCTATAGACTATGCTTATTGTGTACATATATTTCCTAGCAAAATATTGGAATTGCCTTAGAGTTAAAGTTAGTTGAGTAAAAGATTTAAGCAGGTATAGAGTTATATATGGAATTTATTAGTATTAATTATTATATATTTATATATATTGTTGCACTCCGGCGACTTTCGCACGCTCCCTAGGCACTCCCGCACTCAGTCGCGCGTTAACTCGCGTACCGCGGAATAAGGGAACACAGGTTTTAGGAACGTTCGCTCGAGTTTCAGTCCGGAGAAAATCTGAAAGCCGGGCTGTATCAACAACGCATAGCAACGCCCGTTGCTAAAGACGCTCCGCGGCGGAAAATACCGGGCGAAGCTGCGAACTCAGCGCGAGTGCAACACTGCCCCCCCCGTTCTTCAGATTGTCGTCCCGACAATCCGGAAGGGCAGTCTCCAGGAGGTTCCACTTTCTTTGCAGGCTCCAGGGCTCTGAAGCGTTCCTCGCCCTATCCCGAGCTGTTGCTTCAAGATGTCGGGCTTCGCCTTCATTGGGCCCAACCTGCCAACAAGAACTTTCCGTCCTTCTTCCGTTTCTCGCCGTTACAGAAGGCTCTCTTCCTTCTCGGCTTTACTGGAACTCCATTAAAATTCCTCCTTGACGCAGTTCTCCTCACCGCATTCTCCTTCCGCCGCAGACGTCGTCTCACGAAAGTCTTCGGACAAGGGGGGAGGAAATAACTTTTTGAGGACCCATCGTCTCTGACCGAAATAACAATTCGAATCAGGACTCCCCTAGTCCCTGCCTCGGCATTCGCCCAAGTCCCTCGGAAAAACCTCAATTGCAAAAACCGAGGGAGAGGCAGTCTTCTTTAAACCGTGGTCCCAAGATAATAATGAAGAGTCCACTCCGTGTCCTTCAAGATCTTCCAATGAAGAAACGAAGATTCTCCCTTAAACACAAAAAAAAACAATACACGCAGTAACATATATCAACTTCAAAGAAAAACTTTTTAACGATAAATCGGGTTCCGATTTCTTTAACTATTTCCTACTGTTCTCTCATAAAAAGGGGCTAACCTATCCGCATGTACTACCTTCTTTCTATGCCTGGGGGATTTTCGAATACAAAATACTACATCACTTAATTTTCTTACAATTAGAAAAGGGCCTTCCCAACTACTTTGTAATTTCGGGGCCTTCCCCTTTTCTCTTCGAGGATTATAAAACCAAACTTTCTGATTTTCTCGAAAAAGGTCCTTCCTGGCTCCACGATCATACCAGTTTTTTACCCTAGAAGATCTAATTTCTAACCTATCTCTGACTACCGAATGAATCCCCTCCAATTTTTCCCTCAGTTTTTTGATAAAATCGCCCTCTGACCTAGGGCTCTCCTCCCGAAGTCCCGGAGGACTGCCTTGTAATAAATTTAAGGGCAACTTAAGATTCCGGGCACAATACATCTCGGCAGGAGTCACGCCCGTGGTCTCATGTTTTGAAGATCTATAAGCCAAAAGGAATAAGGGAATCCACTTGTCCCAATCTCTTTGATCTTTGGAGATAAATTTGGCTAAGTAATTGGTAATCGTTTGGTATTGTCTCTCCACCTGCCCATCAGACTGCGGATGAAACGGGGTAGCCCTAGTTTTTTTAATTCCGAGAAGTCCCATCACTTCTGTGAAAAGTCTCGATTCAAAATTCCTCCCCTGATCCGTATGAACTTCCGAGGGGACTCCATATCTAAAAATAAACTGATTAACAAAAGTCTCAGCTATTATCCTTGCTCTCATATTTCTCAAGGGAAAAGTCTCAATCCACTTAGTAAAACAGTCCACAATGACCAACAGATACTTATTTCCAGACTTGGTCAATGGAAGAGGACCGAGTATGTCCATCTGGACCCTTTCAAAAGGGAACCCGACATTATAGATTTGCAACGGGGACTTTCCTTTTCCCGACGGTCCCCTTTTCGAAACGCAGATCTCACAAGATCTACACCAATCTTCTACATCTCTTTTACAAGTGGCCCAATAAAATCGCTTACGAATTTTTTCAAGGGTCTTGTTAACTCCAAAATGTCCCCCCGAAAAAGAATCGTGTGCCTCTTCTAAAATCTGTTTAATTCGTTTTTGTGGAACAATGAGTTGATGAATCCTGGACTTAAGACTAGGAGCCTCCCATATCTTATAAAGAACTTCATTCCTCAAGACGATAGCGTCCCAATAGGAAAGGTAAATTTGAGCGGAAACGTCTCCTGTCGAAATCTCAGATCGTGACGGCCGTACCCCCGTTTCTTTGCCTCGGTAAACAGCCGCGATATTTTGATCCTCTAGCTGGTCTTTTTTTCATTCATCCAAAGTTTCTCCCAGCAAGATTATTCGCGCGACCGTTTTCTCCGATTCAACTGGATTCCTCTCCTCTACTCTAGCACAAAACGTACAGCCGTCAATCTCGCACTGACGCCTGGATAATCCATCGGCGTTTCCATGCGAAAGACCTTTACGATAAATTATCTCAAAATTATATTGTTGGAGTCTCTCCAACCAGCGAGCTAATTGTCCCTCTAAGTCCTTGAAGGACATAAGCCATTTAAGGGAAGCGTGGTCCAAACGGATGACAAATTTACGCCCCAAAAGGTAATGTCGAAAAGATTTAACCGAGTCGACTATCGCTAACAACTCACGACGAGTAACACAATAATTTCTTTCCGTTTTACTCAACACACGGCTGAAGTACGCGATAATCTTTTCTAACCCTTCTTGCCTCTGGGATAACACCGCACCAACCCCGATGTTAGAAGCGTCAGTGTCTAACACAAACTCTCCCTCCCCCCTCGGGAAAGAAAGTACGGGAGAGGATGTCAACACCCGCTTTAAATTCTCAAAAGAGTTCTGACACTCCTCCCCCCAAACAAATTTCACTTGATTTCCGGTAAGCGTAAAGAGGGGTTTTGCTAAAGAAGAGAAACCTTTAATGAATTTCCGATAATAAGAGCAGAAACCGAGAAAACTACGTAATTGCCTTTTGGAATGAGGAACCGGCCATTCTTTTACAGCGGAAATCTTATCAGGGTCTGTAGCAATGCCCTCTGTAGAAATCACATGTCCTAAGTATTTAACCTTTCTTTCAAAAAGTACACATTTTTTAGGATTGATTTTTAAGTTAGCTAAACGTAAACGAGAGAATACTTCTTTTAAATTCCTTAACATTTCCTCAAAACTCTTTCCAAAAATGATAACATCGTCTAAATAAGATAAACAAATCTTCGATAAAAGTTTCCGAAGAACTTTTTTCATCAATCGTTCAAAAGTGGCAGGGGCGTTACAGAGACCAAATGGCATTACGACAAACTGCCATAACCCGTTCCCGATAGAAAAGGCCGTCTTCTCGCGATCTTCCGGGCGGATCTTAATTTGCCAGTATCCGCTTTTCAAATCCAAAGTAGAGAACCAACTATTGCCCGATAATTGGTCCAGGATGTCATCAATCCTGGACAAAGGAAAAGAATCCTTTTCAGTCACCTCGTTAACTTTCCGAAAGTCAATACAGAAACGGATTGAACCATCTTTCTTTTTGACAAGAACGACCGGAGAAACCCAAGGGCTACGCGACTCCTCAATAACGCCCTGTTTCTTCATTTCTTCAATAATTCCGTCGACTTCCTCTCGCATTCGAAAAGGAACACGTCGGGGAGTTTGCTTAATTGGAGTAGGATTTTTCAAATTAATTTCATGATTAACGACTTCACAATTTCCCGCAACGACGTCTTCAGAAAAGATATCCTGAAATTCATTCAAAAATCCAGCAAAAACCTCCTTCTGTCCTGCGTCCAAATTTTCAGAATCTTTTTCAAATAGCCCTTTCAAGAAAGGAGGAACTACTTCAGAAGAATACGCCACCCGAGAGCAACTCAAAACCCTTCCGATTTCTGACTCCTTCTTTCCAAAAAACGAATCAAAAATACCTTCTAAATTAATGAGTTTTAAGAAATCTCTCCCCAGCAAACACTGATCATCAATTTCCGCCACGTACATTAAAATCTTATTCACAGAAAAATTTCCTAACCGAACTTCAACCTCCATTTTAAATTCCACAGGGACTCTCTCCCCCGTGGGATAACGAAGAGAACAATTCTCGACTCGAATTTTCCCTCTAACCTCTCCGAGAAACTTCCTACTCAAAATGGAAACATCGGAACCCGTATCAATTTTAAAAAAACAATCCCTCCCATCTAATTTCCCTTGGTAACAAAAATTATCGTAATCACTCTTATTACTAATCGAACGAATTAAAATTTCCGGGGTTTTATCTCTTCCCCCGCTAAGAGTAACTATTCCGCGTTTCCCTTTTCCGTGTTCGCGGGACATTCGGCTCGGAAATGTCCAACCTTTCCACAAAGCCAGCATTCCTTTGCGGAAACGCGATTTCGAAAATTGCGCGGAAAATCTTTGCGGACGCTACCTCCCCCCTTTTCCTCGGATTTTTTGCCGCCCTCATTTTGAGGCAAAGTTTTCTTTTCCCCTTTCTCGAAAGGTTTACCAAAAATTTCCCTTTTTCTCCCAAATCCCCCAAAACTTTCTCCCTGTATGGCCTTAACGGCCTTCGCTCTCTCTACCGCTAATTTCAAAGAGGTAACTCCCTCCAACTGAAGGGTCCTCTTCACGAAACCGTCCGTTATGGCAGAGATAAACTGCGAGCACGCAATCTTGTCCCGAACAGCGTACGGGCACTCGGGATAAGCCAACCGGGCAAGCCTTTCCAATTCGGAGCCGAGAGACGCAAAGTCCTCCCCGAATTTTTGTCTCCGATTCGTGAAGAGGGAGTAATAATTTTGGGAAAGGTGCCCTTCCCCGAAACGCAATTCAAGCTTCGATTTTAGCTCGGCGTATTCGAGATTTTCTACGTTTTCGACAGAGTCCAGAATCGAACGCGCCTTTCCCCTCAAACAGGAAGCCAATGCGATGGTCCTCGACGCGTCGTTCCACTGATTTGCGCGAGCGATAATCTCGAATTGAGAGAAAAATTCCCGCAACGGGACCGATCCGTCATAAACGTCGGGCTTGAGCTTAAATCCGAGCTCCGCGCGCACGTCATTTACACCCGCAAACGCGGCCCGCGCTCCCGTATTTTCTCGCGCGTCGCACACTCCCGAATTCGCGGCATAAGCCGTGGGGTCCGCGCGCACATCACTCGCCCCCGACAGCGCGAAACGCGTCCCCGTATCCCCGGACGCTCTATTATTGGAGAGACTTAGCTGTGTTTGTGCGGAGTCTATCCCTCGGAGAAGACGGATCTCTTCCTCCTGCCGGCGGAACGTCTCGGCGTATTCTCTCTCTCTCTGCGCCTGTTCCTCGCGCATGTCGCGGATCTGGCGAATCACGGCCTGTATTGTGACGACTTCCGCCGTCGTCTTTGCAGTGTCCAACTCCATTGTCCTCGACGCCGCGGCCTGCGAACGGGTCTTCGGCGGGGTGTGAGTGGACGTCATTCTATCCCGGCTGAGCCCCCAAAATGTTGCACTCCGGTGACTTTCGCACGCTCCCTAGGCACTCCCGCACTCAGTCGCGCGTTAACTCGCGTACCGCGGAATAAGGGAACACAGGTTTTAGGAACGAAAGGATAGTTTATTGCGAATGTTACAATCATAGAACGAGAACCGAAACGTTCGCTCGAGTTTCAGTCCGGAGAAAATCTGAAAGCCGGGCTGTATCAACAACGCATAGCAACGCCCGTTGCTAAAGACGCTCCGCGGCGGAAAATACCGGGCGAAGCTGCGAACTCAGCGCGAGTGCAACAATATATATTTTTTTTGTTTGTTTTGTTGGATATATTGTGACGTGACAAGTCGCGTCTGCTTCCCGGACGGGCTCGGCCGAGGGGAATTCGGGGGTGCCCCCTTGTTAGGGCAAGGGGAGGGCGATTCGTTATAATTGATTGGTCTAATTAGCTGTTAAGTTTTTAAGGGATTGCCGGTGGTGGCCGGAGCCGATCTGTAACGGCCGGGAGCCGCAACGAGGAAGGGCAGAGGATTGAGGAGACGTCTAGGAGACATGGCCAAAAATCGGATCGCCCGGACCTCCCCGCAAGTGCATGGGTGTCGCCGGCCGGAAGTTACTCCGTACTCGGTTGTAACAGCGGCGAGATAACAGCCAAGGAGACCCCGAGGCGCCCCGAACGAAACGCAGTCAGACGAGGGGGCCGAGGAGCGACCCAGGGAAAGGCGCAGCCCTGGGGCCGCCACACCGAGGGGATGCCGGCCGACGGGGCCGAGGCCCGGCCAGCCTGACTCCGAACGCCGGCTCGATCATCGCGGCCCGGACAGCCGGTCGATTTGAAAAGCCCGCGCCGAGTCGGAGACAGATGGAGCGACGCCGCCGGAAAGGGGTGGCGCGCGAGAAGCTGAGGCGCCGATGAGAGCGCCCTAGCATTGGAGTGGCGCCCCCGGAAGGAGCGGCGCACGGGTAGCCTAGGCGCCGGGAGCGCTAGGATCGGCAATCTGGTCGAGCGGCACGCCACAGCGCAGGCGCGGGGAACCGGCGCGATCCCGGCAGGTCATCGTTTCCGTCACTGTCGTGCCGGCGAGGAACCAGGGAGCATCGCCCGACTTACGAGCTGCCCGGACCAACGGAGATACTTCAGCGCATTGTAAGGTCACCACCCTGGCGTCCCCGCGTTAAGAGAAGAGGGTTCGCTCGAGGCACTGGCCCCAGGCACGCACCGATTACCTGAGCGCCGCAGGAGTTACCTGTGGACGCCTACATGAGAGCGTGCGTTACCTTGCGCTCGCCTGCGGGATAGATTCGTGTGGAAATAGTGCCAGGGCCTTGCCGAGAGTGAACTCCCCTGTGCGTAGAGACCAATCGTGCCCTCCCCGGGAGCACCGTCACGGCCGACAGTCGCGTGGCGTTTCATTGTGTAATCGTGTTAACTCGTGTCGCGTTTCAGAGTGTTAATGTTCGTAATCGTGCCGCGTTTCACTGTGTTAGGGTTAGTAAGCGTGTCGCCTTCGGCCACGTTAGTGAGAGTAATCGAGTCGCGAGTGGTCATGTAATTTGAAGGGCACTCGCCCTCGCGTTGAGTAACGTATCCGGGACCTCGAGGACGGCGAACTTTGGTGCTTGGCGGGACGGAAAGATCGACGGGATCGGCGCGGGGCCGCGGAATCTCCGTGTTTGCAAAGGAATACGGGATTCGCGTGGCAAGCCGCGGGATCGTCCGCGATACGAGTCCTTATTTCGTGTTCGGGGGCCCTTGCCGGCCGGCGTGGTCGCCGCGGCGAGATCGCCCATAACTTTTGCGTCGCGCGGAATCGAGGTGGCCCGGGTGCGCGTTGCGTGCGCTACCGAGGGTGCGGCGATTCGGTTCGTCGGCCACGTGGCGTAAAGTCGCGTAAGCAAGGTACCGCGTTACCCTTATTAACTAATTGTTTTTTATGTTAAGTTTTCGTGTGCGTCTGCGTTTATCGGTTGCCTTGATCTGTTCTCGCGTGCGTGCATCTCCGTATTTAGTATTCGGCAGTCTCGCGTGCCCTTGCCCGAATATCCGAGGGTCACTCTGTCCGACATTTTCGCGCCCGGTTGTTGCGTTGTTTATGCGGTATTTGTGCGTCAGTAGTCCGGCATTTTGACGATAGTTTACATCATATATTCGCGTTAATTCGTTGCCGCGGCGCCGATCCGCCGCCAATAACGTCTCGTTGCCGCGTGATCTGATTCCGAATGCGGGGTGCTCAGAACTATCATACCAGCACCGACTTTAACGAATAATCTGTTGCAAGTGTTCTCCATTTGACGAAATATATTATATGATCCTATTATTCTTATTTTGTGTGTGATTGCGTGACGCCTCTCTCCAAAGTCCCAGAAAGAGAACTACGCCCTGAGGTATTGTCCGGGATATCGCGTTGGATCTGTTAGTGTTCGGTGGTGCGATCCGTCGCACCTGGCGCCCAATTATTTGGTGTCGGAATTAGTTGCGTGTGCCGCCAATCCACGATAGCCCTCCGCCGGATTGCGAGACCGGGGGAAAAAGCGTCGCAATATATACGTGTATATATAGTATATATATAAACGTATATATTTGTTTTCGACATTATGCTATTTATTATTCTTATTTTATTACAGGTTTTATTATCTATGTTGTCACTGTGATTTTTGCTGGACGGTTATGATAAGGGTATGTTAAAAGCTTGTTAGTATTATTTAAAATATTGTTATAAAAGTATTATATAGATGTATTTTATTGTTTTTTTTTATTTTTTATTTCTACATATATTCAAATATTTACCGCGAATTTTCTCCTTAGCTTCATCTAAATCCAAACGGTAGGCAAAGTCACGTAGCCTTTTCGCTTCTAGTTTAAGGCTTGTTGTCGATAATTTACTTAATTCTGTAAAAGGTAATTTATTCTATGCATTGATTAATATTTTTATTATTGTTATAGGTGAGAGGAGTAATAATGGGCAATGAGACTGAATCAATAAAGCTAAGTATTTTAATTTTAATTTAAGATTTTATATGCATATATTAATGTATAAAGATTAATTTATTAATCTTTATACATTAATCTTTATACATTAATCTTTATACATTTATTAATTAATTATTAATTTTTCTTCTCTCTTTTTTTTATAGCTAGAAAATAAGCAGTGAGGAGCTGTGTTGTGATTGAATTGGATGGGCTACCTTTGAGTAATGAAATATTAAGGTAAAAGTATAAGTATGTTAATTATATAGGTTTTATTGTTTCCTTTTAAGCCCTTCACCATGTGCATATAATAGGTATTGATATGGTTAACATATTCTGATAAATCTAATATGTGATTATAATAAGGTCGCTCATTAAGGTATATTATAATCGCAAACGGAAATGACTCTTTTATTATTCGAAGTAACCCTAGCACTAATACAAATGTACTTAGTATTAAGATAGTTCCCTCTAAACAGTATACTGTAAAAAAAAAAACGATTAATAATTTTATAAAGCTAGATATACGTAGCGCAAGATAATCGATAAGTATTTTTAAATGTATAATATATATATATGTTGATTGATATTCATGTTTGAAAGAAATAATAGCATTATAGTTTTATGCAAATGTATTTTATAAGTATGTATCGTTTAGCGCGTTCTGCGAGGAATAACTGCTTCGCATAAAATCTGATACGTTAAGTGTTCGGTGCGTCCTTGCATATTTATTATTGTAGTGCGGCACTCATGGCAGTCTATTGCGCGTTTGGTTTTTATTAGCAATTTATAACATCGACCGCAGTGTAGAGTGGTATGGACAAATGTACGCGAAATTACATGTAGCTGCCGCCATACGGCATTTGCCCTATTGAAAACACAAAACGTATGTTCACTTGTAACGCAATCTGAGCATAATGCGATTTCTGCTGCGATTTGTGCGTACCAAGCCGAATGACAAATAAAATCGTAAGCTGGTCGCACTTTCGGATCTGAATAATCGCGGTAATAAACAGGAATGGGTAATGGTAATTGTGTAGGCGGGGGTGGCGAGCCCTGTGGTATCGGAAGCATTGGGCGCTCACCTATTACATGGTGTCTATATGCGGGTTCAGCGAGATGGTTGTATGATGATGACGGCTCTCCGAAAGGAAGTGGACTGCTCACAGGTGCACTCAGGTTGCTCAATCCTCGGCTACTGCATGCTTCAGCTCGTACTGATGATGCCATTTCCACATATTCGTGGCTCCTGCTCGTTTGGGTTGCTGGTACATTGGCATAGGGCGGTGGCGGTTTAGTGACGTCAGGTAGTCTAATAGTTCTTGCTACTTCGCTGCCTGGACTCATGTCATCAACGGAAGACTCTCGGTTAATTTCGTCGAGAACCTCCTCCAGCAGGTTCTCCATTCCTGGAGACATCGCCCCTTCGACGGATGCTAATGACATCCGTGGTACGTCATATATGACATTCGCCGGTGTCGGTGGACGCGGGGGTCTGGAGAAGACTTCTGGATCCGTTGGTACGGGCCAGTCACGATCCATTCCCGGATGCACATCGACTCCAGGGGATCGGGCATCACGTGCTGGTGGTTCCCGCTGCAGTATCGGTGACCTTCGATAAGACCTTGCCGTACTCAGATCCATCGTAACGTCTTTTGCTCCGGGCATGGCCATAATGATTCGGCGTAGTCGCCCCAATATTCTATGCCACTGTCTAAAGTTGTCCTTCTGGTTATAATTACTTCTCCGCATCCTGTGAAATGAGCACAAACCAAAGACTAAATTATGGCACTAAGTCGTGTGGTTTGGTCACTTACGAATTATGTCTGCAATTATTTTCGGGTATGCTGGGAGACTTCGTACGTCTCTGTTTCTTGCAGGTCTTCAGCGTTGGTTTCGAATTCTGCTGTCGTCAAGCTGGACTGTCCGCATTCGGGTTCGACGCCTCGGCTTTTATTCTCTACAGAAGAGCAAGGGGTAAGTCCCTTGGTTCCTTTGTCTCGGCAGCATCTTTCGTAGAGCATATTCGTAGTATTGCCGATCCAAGAAGTCCGGCTTATCGCCCAGATGATGACCATAAGTATTCCTAGAATACTCATGCCCCATCCTACTGCACTATATGTGAGGAGCCTTTGTTCCTGTCTTCTCCTGTTCTTGATCTGGCGAGCCTTTTCAATGATGTCATCAAAAGTCGTTGATACGTAGCTGTCATTTATTGTCCATAATTCGCGTGCTGCTTCTGTTAAGTCGACTTGATATTTTTCACGGATAGGCTCGTACAATTTTAAAACGCTTAGATTGCTCATTGGTGTATAATGCTGTGCGAACTCTATAGCACGAACAGATGGATGACTCATCGTAGTAGTTCCTGCTTTAATTTTACATCCTTGGCGTATGGAGATAACGCCAGAATTACTTATTTCTTCTTGGTTATTCTGTTGGCATTCTATACGAATTATTTCTCGTTTTCTTGCAGTATATATCCAATTTCCGGGCGTGGTCAAGGCTTTCCAATATGTTTCTCGTAGGTTTTGTAGTACTATATTGCAATATTCCATTTCTATATTTTTATTCAGTAAAAGTTGAATATTACAGCTGGTTGCTTGCCTTATCTTTTTTAATGGGAAGATGGCTGGGCAGATAAATACGGCGCCGGACGATATGCACTCACGCAGTTCTCCTTCTCGGAACTCGTAGAAGCTATCGGTGTCCTCGCTTATTCCAATATGTTCTGCGTCGGATTTAATTACTGCGAATTTCGTCTCATCAAACGCTTGTTTAGCAGGTAATGGTACAGCTCTATACATTTTGTATATTCCAGGAATCAACAATGGAATATGCAGGATATAAATTAATCGATTACCAGAATAGGCAATTCGTAAATTGGATATTTTTGTAAGTTAATCTATTCCGGTTTCGTCGGTGCTCACCGGAAATTCCGCGTGAGGATTCTGTTCCTTTATTAGCTTACAGTTTTTTATCAATTGCTGCGGTGAAATTAACGGGGGTGGATAAATCCCTGTTTTCCAAATAATATTCCATCAAGTAGAATATTTAAATCTATTTCATGTTGCAGTATTTCCATATCGAGACTTGTCATGACTTCCCAAAAATATCGATGTCTTTGATTTAACATCGTTTTAATTTCTAACGCGCTAAGCTGCTTTCTTATCTTCCATGTGGCGTTGTACAGTTCTCCGAAACGCGTCCGCGTCGCTACAGTTTGATTCACAAGTAGCAGGGCAAGATCGTTAGTTTTATTTTCTACGTGCATTATAGCATTTCGCATGTCATATTCGTCTTCGATGGTTAACGTTCCAAATAATATCTTGCTGAGTTGTCCAATAAATTCCAGGGGAGCTCGTTTTGTTCGGGATTCTCCTATGAGTTCACTTATGTGATCTTGGTACTGCTTTATTTTATTCAATTTGGCAAGTAGTGAAGTTATTCGGGGTTGTATTTTACAGTGCGAATTGTGATCGTCGCATTGCTGTAATATTGAATCCATTTGCTGTTCGAGCTTGACCGTTGTTTCTTTAATATCGCGTAAATCGATGTAGATTATCATCTTCCAAGAATTCTCGGTCGTACACATTTCTCCAACGGCCTCGAAAAATATTCCAGGATTATCTTTTAAACCAGTAATTGTATATTCTTTTTCCTTTATCCCTGATCTGCAATCCGAGCAGGTTTAGTTCGGTCTACATGTACGATTTTAGATTTATTTGGTGCAATTAATATCTTAATATTATTATTTTCTAAGATTTCTACAATTTCGTACGGCCCTGTATATTCGTCATCGAACTTGTTTTTCTTTTTAGGTTTTAATAAGTATATAAAATCTCCTATTTCATATGTTTGTGTTTTTAATTTCCTATCATAATAATGTTTATAACGTGTTTTTGCTAATCCTAAATTTGATACAGCTAGTTTCCTTAGATCGGTTAGATTATCAATAAGTTCGCTGACGTAATCGTCATACGTTTCTACAGAATTATCTGTTTTTATTTCAGATGGCAATCGCGCAGCTTTGCCAAATACTAACTCGTATGGTGTGAATTTTGTTCCCTCATGTACGCTAATGTTATATGAAAACATAGCATGCTCGAGCCAATTATCCCAATCGCGTTCATCAGAGATATAATGTTTCAAATATTCGGTTAATACATGGTGGCTTCTTTCTAATGAGCCATTGGATTGAGGATGGAAAGCAGATGTGCAATATTGTTTTATTTTAAAATATTTTGCAAATTTCTTCATCATTGAACTAGTGAAATTTGAACCTTGATCCGTCAAAATTGCTTTGGGACTTCCAAATTGACAAATAAATCTACGCGTGAATGCTTTTGCGATTTTCTCTGAGTTTGCTTGAACGAGAGGTACGGCAACTGAATATTCTGTTAATTGATCCTGAATTGTTAAAATATATTCATTACCATTGTCAGTAATAGGTAATGCCCTACTATGTCCATATCAACTTTATCAAATGCATCTACAGGAGTGTCAGTTATAATCATCGGTAGTTTAGTTTTTACGCGTACTAATTTTTTCTTTTGACAACTACTACAGGTTTGAATAAATTTTTCAACTTGACTTTTCATATTTTCCCAAAAATATTTATGACGTATCCGCGCCATTGTCTTCGCGATTCCTTTATGTCCTCCGATACTGGATTCGTGGGATTCACGTATGATACGCGGTCTATCTTTGAGCTCGGGTATACACACTTGGCCCTTACATACAGTAATTTAAATATCCGTATTTAAAAATACAAGTCGTATAATACTACGAATTCTAAACCACGGTATTTTTATGTCGCTATTACTTTCCGATATGCTTGCATGCAATATGTTTAAACGTATCATTTCATTTTTTAATTCCCTAAAGCCTTGTGTTACATATTTGTCTTGAATTTGATCATTTAATTCTTCTTTAATTATTATTCTAAAATTTCTCTTGTTATTCTTTTCTGATATTAATACATGTCCTATTATTCCTTTGAAATTTTTCGGCTTCTGGCATATTTTTCTCTTAATTAATTCTTCACCTATCTTATCTACTGGGTCTCCCTTGGTATCAATAAAATATATTATGTTATCATTTCTCATCCATATGTGGTCTCGAGTATCTATAATGTTGACAGAAGTAACTTCCATTTCTTTCATTCTTGGTCCCAGTGATTCTTTCGGCGGTGTTTGTTCTTTTAAATTAAATTTCTTATTTATTTTCTTACTAAATTTTTTATTTGAAATTTTTCTATTAACTGGTTTTTTCTTAGGAATAATATCCTTTGTTTCAGTAGATTTTTTATTGTTCACTTGTAAAGGTTTAGAAACTGCATTATACGAAGGAGGTGAAAATATTCTATTCATATTGCTTTCGTCTGTTGAATCATCGCTCGGCGTTTTTTGTTCACGATATTCTAACGGTTTTTTATTTATTTCATAGTCCATTTCATCATCAGTATCTACTTCCATTGCTTCTAATTCTCGTTTGTCTAATGGTATATTTTCTTCTATTACTTCAATCGCGTCAATGTCATCTGGTAATTTAGGTAATTTCTTATCGATTTTGACTTTTGATTTCGGCATTATTCGTATATGTGAAGGTGGTGTATGAACGTCAGCTTTTACTTCAATATTAGTATGTGCCTGATAATTATCGCTAGATTGTGATGCTGTTTTCATAGATTTGTTTTCCGAATCCTCTTGTTGTTCACGCATTTCCTTTTCGTCATAATAATTTTTATCATCAATTCGTTTTTCTGGGACACCCGTTGTGTGATCTTCGCTCGGTCGCTTGCGTGAAGCGCATGCGTTGTCAAGAGCATTTATTTCTTGCGGCAGCTTGCAGGTGGCGTCGTTTTCGCTCGGACGCTCTTGCGGACCGCGCCCTTCAGCTTCATCCACATGTAGCATTATGTCTTTACTAGCATCGTGAAATTCGTCAATTTCTTTTGGTCTAGAATCCTTACGGTGTTTCTTTGTTTTTTTATGCTTTCGTTTTCTGCGTCTTATATGAGTAAAGGAGCTACTTTCGTGTTTCCTTTTTTCACCTTTTTGACATATTTCTGGGTCATCAGTATCGCAATCGGTTTCATAATAATATGAAACTGTTCCACTGTCACTACTATCATCCAAAGCTTTTAAGAATTTACTTCTCGGTGACAATTCTTCTTCGCTATCTGAATCTATATAAGGAGATGGTTCGTCAGGTCTGTTCTTTTTATGCGGTGCTGGATTTCCTGATCCTTCACTTTCCATTGTTCTCTTAAAACTTGGGTGAGATGTTTTTTGTTTTTTATGTTCCTGCCCTACTGAGGCTTCGCTTGAAGATGATAATGCTCGTTTTGCTTGTAAAGGATATACGCATTTAGTTTCTTCGATAGGATTTCTAGACAAAGCGTCAGCATTCTTATTCATTTTTCCTGGTTTGTATTTTATTTGATAATCGTATTCCGCTAATTTTAATCTCCATCTCATTAATCGCGATGTAGGATCGGATACTGAGTTTAGCCATTCTAATGGTTTATGATCCATTACTAATGTAAATTTTCGTCCATACACATAAGGTCGGAAATGTTTTACAGCGTAAACCAAAGCTAATAATTCTCTTTCTGTAGGCAAATATCTTGTTTCAGCGTCATTTAAAACTCTTGATGCGTAAGCTATAGGTAAGTCGCTTCCTATCTTTCCTTGACTTAATATTGCACCAATGGCATATCCTGATGCATCGGTAGTTATAATAAACGGTTCATTAAAATTAGGATATTGCAAAATTGGTTCTGAGCATAAAGAATGTCTCAATTTATCAAATGCTTCTTGTTGTTCTTGCTTCCATTCGAATGCGACAGACTGTTTTGTTAAATCTGAAAGAGGTTTAGCGATTTTAGAAAAGTTTTCTATGAATCTTCGGTAATATCCTGCAAGACCAAGAAATTGCTTAATATTTTTTCGTGTCTTCGGCGTTGGAAAATTCTTTACTGCACTTACCTTTTTAGGATCGGGTCGTACACCATTTTCAGTTATTACGTGTCCAAGATAAGCAACTTCCTTCTTTAAAAATTCACATTTATCAGGTTGTAAGAATAAGTTTGCTTCTTCCAATCGTTTCATTAATCGTTGAAATTTAATTTCGTGTTCCTCAAGCGATCTGGAATATATCACAATATCGTCGAGGTATACGAATAATTCAATTCCTTGCAATCCCGTTAATGTTTGGTCCATCAATCTTTGAAAAGTAGCAGGAGCGTTCTTTAGTCCAAACGGCATGCGGTTATATTCGAAATGTCCATACGGTGTTGAAAACGCAGTTTTATGCTTATCAGTCTTGTCCATTAATATCTGGTGAAATCCAGAAGCTAGATCAAATACTGAGAAATATTTCGCACTACCAAGTTGATCGAGTATATCGACAATATTTGGCAGTGGGTATGCATCACCGATCGTTTTCTCATTAAGCGCTCGGAAATCTATTACGAGACGCCATTTTTTATTACCTTTAGAATCATCCTTTTTTGGTACAATCCACAAAGGAGAATTATAAGGTGAACTCGACGGTTCTATAACACCCTTTTCTAACATTTCGTCAACCTGTCGTTGTATCTCATCTTTATGTACTTGAGGATAACGATATTGCTTAACGTTGATTGGCCTATCATCCGTGGTAAATATTCGGTGCTTTAATACGCTAGTTGCGCCTAGCGGTTCTCCTGGCAAATGAAATCGTTCCGCATAATTTGTTACTAGCCTAGTGACACTAGTTTTTTCTTCCGCATTTAAATGATCGAGACGTAGCAACTGTATTATTTTTTCGACTCGCGTTTTATTGTCCATTGAATCTTCTTCTGCGTTATTCATCTCTGCCTCTTCGTCTTTTAACTCTTTGAATGAGTATATTTTTACAGTCGGTATCGCTAATTCTACGTCTTCGTCCGATGAGTTAATAACATATAGATGTGCTATCCCATCACGATTCGAGACAACGGCGTTACCTAAGTACACCTGCGATCCGGCATCTAGTTTTGGAACATATCCGTATTTTATTTCAGGATTCGCTACACGGACAAATATTTGTTTTCGCGTTCTAGCGGGAATAGTAACGATTTCATCGTTATGAAAATAATACGATACTCCGTTTACAACCAGACAAGCCCTCGGGTAGTCTATAGTTGCTTTTTGATTTTTGAAGAATTCTGTGCCTAGTATTCCATCTGGCTTAATTGGAAAATTATTAGGAACTACATGAAACCATGCATCAACACCGAGAATGCGTATTTTAGCTACGCCTATCGTGCGTGTTCGTCCTTTAGTTATTCCACTAAGCTCGAATACTATTTTCTTATCGATGGGCACATTCTCATGGAGCGAATTCTCCTTTATCTTTATATCGGATTTCGTATCTATCATAAAGCTAGCGCGTTCATCGAGGAGATTTTTGCTTGGCAGAACGACAGAAGGTGGTTTCCCGATTTTATTACAGATTTTTACACTTGCGTTTCCTCTTGGGGTTCCTCTGGATTGACCAGGCGCACTCGCGGGCGTTCGTTCAGCGCTGCGCCTGCTCGCTTGCCCGATCTCGGTTTCCCGGATTCTCTTGGGCTCTGTCGCGTCGTACGTTTTCAGAAGCTCTGTTATTTCTATTAAAATATTGATTTCCTTGATTCCGCAGATTATTATTGTATTTGTCTCTTTCGACATTGCTCGAGACTATGGCCAGGGATCTTACAGTATCGACAAACTATACCAGCGTTTCGTGGATTAGCTAAATTTGGACGATTAAAACGGTTATTATTGTTAAAGTTTATATTTCGCGCGGCATTATTTATCAAAGGATTTCGGACATTATTTAATAAAGGATTTCTGTTCAAAATTCGCGGTTGTAAGGCTTTACACTCTGCACGTACATGTCCAGAATTTTTACAATATGAGCATATCTTTGGTTGCCATTGTACGTGAGATATTTGCGCAAGAGGATTAATAGTGCTGCATGAATAAGTATCATGACCATATCCAAGACAATTATTACACCGAATTGATTGCATGAGTCCTTCCGTTATTCTCATACGTTGCGCGTGTTCCTGATACTCCGTTTCAGCTTTAATTGCAGATTCTATCGCGGTATTCAAAGTAATTGGGTCGCGTGGATACATTCTCGTAAAAATGTCGGTTTTTAAACCAGTTAAAAAGTTTCTTACGGCGTTGCTTTCAGCAGAACTTAAGAATTGTATTGTTTGACCCGGATTTTCGGTTTGATAACAAGATTTTAATTGTTGCAGGATCATTGATACTCGGCTACCGTAATCGACTACAGATTCGTCGGGATGTTGAGTTACTTTAGCGAGTTCTCCATGCAATTGTGACGAAGAATAAACTGGTGCAAATCTAGTTTTTAAAACCGCTAATAAAGATTCTATATCATTATATTCTCCGCTTAATGCCACCCTCAATGCAGGTCCGACTAATTTATTTTTAATCATTTGGACAAGTCCATATTCCGCGGTAGGAGAAATCATATTCTTAGCGTTCATGCAATTAGTAGCAAATTGTAAAACGGGCATATTTTTTCCATCAAACGGGAGAATTGTCTCGGATGCATCCCGCAAACTTATATACGGCGCATTAGCTCTTCTATTCGCGTCGTTTGCGTTAATATTCATATCGCCTATTTGTCTAGTTAAATCGTTTATCTCATTGTTCACGGCCATTTTTTATTCGTTAAATTTATTTGCTTGTTAAAGGAAATGCAAAGATTCGGAATAACAATTTCGCACTTACATGTATTGTATGATAAAAAGTAGAACGAGAGTTATGTGTGACTTCATTGACCTGAAGCTTGATCCACACGCTAACAGTCTTATCCCAGCAACTGCTCTCCGGAAATCCTCTTCTCCTTGTAGAGACAGGATATGGTGATGAACTCAGCAATCGGCTTCTTTCCGCTACTCGTTCAGTTTCCAAAGATTGAAGTGTAGTCCCAAGGGATGCTTTCCAGATGTTTTGATCCTTTCAGCTGTCCCACGGGGATCACCTTTTTGGCTATCCCACCGTTGCCACCAAAATTTTCGACTTGTGACGTCCTGGGTGATGCGAGGTGGCTCGATCCGGCAGAACGTCTCCGTCGAAAGGGTTCTTCTTCCGCTGTTAAGGGGGTAAAACCCCAGGATAAATAGCTGTTGTTCGGCGATGTGGACTATGGCTCCTCGGGTCCGTTGAAGGTAGGTGCTTCAATAATGTTATCTTCCTTTTCTTTTTTATATAAAAGAGTATAATATTTATTGTAGAATTCCAAGATACAAGTGGCTTATGTGGAGGATGGAACGAGTATTATACGATGTGTAAGGTTTCTTGGCCCGTTCCACACTCTCAGTCGAGTGGGCGAATGGTGCTTTTATACATTTCTGGAAACGGTAGTGGGAGGTGACCGCACCTCGTTATAATCCCGGAAAAAAATGGAAGAGATCTGAACAGACTTGAGCAGATCTCATCAGATCCAATCCTCTCAGATCTGGTTTGATCGAAATATTGGCCCTATCTGATCAGATCCAATCAGACATAAGTAGATCCGAGCAGATATAAAATAGATTGTTCTATTTTATCATATCTGACTCTGTCTGCTAAAAACGGATCAGATCTACTCATGTCTGATTGAATCTGATCAGATAGGGCCAATATTTTGATTAAATCAGATCTGAGTGGATTGGATCTTATGAGATCTGCTCAAGTCTGTTCAGATCTCTTTTATTTTTTCGCGGGCAGCTCTGTAATAAAATAATTAGAAATAATATATGTATATATGTAGCAAATATTATTTATTATACACTTATTTCTATATATGCATATATGTTTACACGGTGAATTATACATATTTAATATCACGATTATAATATTATTGCACACCGGTTTTGTACTTTATATATATATATATATATATATATATATGTATGCATATGCATGTATATATGACGTATAGAGCTTAATCATTTATCATTAATTATAAACTTAAAAAGAAAAAAATTGAAATCAAAATTAATGAACCATACAATACTAAAAGTACAGATCCTATAATATTATAATAGAATTTAAACAAAATCAGATATTCAAAATAAGGCATATTTAGTATGAAATGTCGTTGGCGTGTTTAAAACAAAATTAAGGAATACTGGAGTATATTCCACTTTTTATACGTACGAAAAAAATATTAAAAATATATAATAAAAATGTAGAATAGTCAATAGTGTAAAAACTTATTTTTCTTTAAATAGTTTTATTTTTTGCTGCTTGTCTTTTTAGTTCTCCGACCTTCTGCGTCATCGCTTGTTCAATTTCTTTTACGCTCTGTTCAGGCCAACCTTTCTTTCGGCCATACCTCATCGAAAAAACTGTAAATCATAAAGCAATACCTAGCTTTTTCATATAAAACTTATATTTTTTGTAAGTATAATAAACTTCTTTTTAATGTACGTCACACTTTTATATTGTGATTCAATATAATATGTATTGATATAAAATTATTTACATACCAATTATGGCGTCTTTTGCAACACCGTGTAAACAGTTCACTTGTACCGGCGGATTTTGCTCTTTTGTCATTCTGGGACTTTGACCTTTCAGCGTTGATGTAACGATTGCCTCGGGTTTAAAAACAGCAGGTATTAATTGCCGAGCGAGATGCGATGCTTTTTTCGCCGTTGAAAGAGCAGCTTCTAGCATTCGTCTTTTGCAAAAAATATTATTTTTTAATAAAACCATCTAGATGTAATAAAAAAGAAATATACGTATTATGAAGAGTATTTTTTTCAACTTATTGTGAATAAAATAAAAAATTGTGTTTCTTAAATTTCGGTCTAAATGTTGTTTTAATTTATATATTAATAAAATATATAGTAGAAAACTGCGATAAAATATTTATATAAAATGCAGAAAGCTTACTTTATCGTTTACCCAATCGGAGCCAAAAAGTTGCCCATCGTTGTAATAATAATTTTGGACTTTATGGTCGCTAAAATTATTTGAGTTTTGAATAGGATCTTCTATTAACTCCTGTTTTTCCTCATTTTCACTTGCAACGTTAGCAGTTTCATTGTCTATATCTACAAGTTGTTTCTGGGATTCGGTATTCGTATTGTTATATGCTATTAAAAAATATTTACATAAATGA
The DNA here is from genome assembly GCA_030770255.1 of Temnothorax ravouxi. Taxonomy (NCBI): domain Eukaryota; kingdom Metazoa; phylum Arthropoda; class Insecta; order Hymenoptera; family Formicidae; genus Temnothorax; species Temnothorax ravouxi. The sequence goes on from JASTWP010004374.1 coordinate 191,272, forward strand.
ACAAATTTACCAACAATTTTCGTAATTTTTTGTGTAGGCCGGTATTCATAGACGAATCTTATTTCAAGACCATCTCAAAAGTAATGTCTTAAGATGCTAATACGGCTCTGTGATTGGTTGATGACATCTTAAGATCGTACTTATAAGACGTTCTTAAGTATAAGAACCAACTATAAATACCGACCTAAGTATTATACACTTAATTCTTTGTGTAAAAACCTATATTACATATTTCATTTTTTATAAAATTATTTTTAATTTATTGTCAAAAACCAGCCAGTATACAAAAAAAGTTTATTTATATATATAGTTATGTTTTTAGTAATCATGTTTGTTAAGAAATATAAAAAAAGAGTATTTAAAAATTTCTGACTAATGATATATTATAAAACAAATATCTACATGTTTTATCTCTTCAATTTTTATGAATTTGATGGGATTCCAATTATTGTATAAAATAAGTTTTTACAGAAAAATGTTAAAAATAATAAAAAAGTGTATTTCAAAATTTCTGATAAAATTTATACGAATCAAGTATATAAAAATGTTTGTTTCTTGAATTTTCTATATATGAATTTGATGGTTTTTACATCATAATAAATCATTGTATAACAAATTTGTCTTTAGAGAAACAAATCGTTATTTATAACAAGTAATAATCATACATACGTACAGAAAACATTTTTAATCCTACAACTACTAGTTTCGCTATTTTAAATTAATTTTCAATTTTAATGATTGTCATTGTCGTATAAGATTTTAAAGTAATGAAAAAAAGAAACAATAAAATATATTTTCTAGTTTAATTATATATATAGTTAATAAACAAAATATATATAATAGAAATCTAATATAAAAAAAAACTAATGTAAAATAATTTATAGATTATATTTCTATACATACGTAATGACGAATTAACTTCTAATGATTGCATTTTTGCAATTTTTTTATTAGCATCCTCCAACAACTTTACAAGTTCTTCCTTAGTAGGACTTTTCCTGTCTTTTATCTCTTCGTCAGAGGAATACGTCGTCGAAAGACTTCGAGACGAATTCGTAGACTCGTCCAAATCTTTTATTTTTTCTTTTATTACCACTTATTGTGTCATTGATGTTCATATTTATCTCTTCGATATTTTTACATTTTTGTTCATAGAAAAACAATAATGATATATATTATAATATTGATATAAATGACAAATGACAAGTTTCAGCCAGTTATAAAGTAATATAAGTTGCGGATAGAACAATAAGATATAGTTTATTGCATATAATTCTTATTTAAATTAACTGCATGATAGTAAAATATTCAATATATCTAGAATTTTCTTACACAAATTTGGATATAATTATTGCATAACCTCAAGTGACGTAAAACAAATTTACAGAACAAAATCAACTTTTATTATAAAGTAGAACCAAATAAGTAACATATAGAAATATTTGTTTTTATATAAAAGTTTTTTTCCCAAAACTAAATCTTACTCTAGGAAAAGCAGTAAGATTTTTAAAATGCGGTATCCTTTAATAACATAATCAAATAAGAAATAATATATATATATATGTATTTACCAAAGAATATGTTGTTTTATTTTTTTCTTCTGTTGTCTTTTTTGGCATTTTACCGACAAGTTTGTCATCGCAGGGTTTCTTTACGTCGAATCCTTTACGGGCGTGCTTTATTGACCTATTGCTATTTCGTTTCATTTTACATTCTGTCTTATATCTCTTCAGCTCTTTTTCAATTGCATCTTGGTTATCTACACATAAAAAAGAAATAAATCCTGAAGAAATTCTAGCGTGCATACCAAATTTTAAAGGTTAGATTAGGTCATATAGGTTAGGCCAGGTACTAACATGCTAGTTATCAAATTATAAGCAGAATTAATACAAATAAGGAATAACGAACCTGAAAACATAAGGACAGTTCCAGTATCGTTTCTTATTGTAATAGAACTGAACAGTCTGTCCTTTTTTCACCGTTTCATCATCGAAAATAACATCTTCGTCATTTACCATGCAATATGACTCGTCTTCGTCGCACTTCAAAAGAAACATTTTATCCAAAGCGAAAAACACAAAATCACGGAATCCGTAAGTACTTTCAACGAAAATAAGATATAATATAAGCGAAGATCTTGGTGATTCCGATATATATGTTCCACGAGATGCATGAGATGCGAGCGGAAGCGCGAAAACCGTGGATTCAACCATGTGAGTGTTGCGAGGGTTGCGAGCAGCGAGAGATTAACCGCGCGTTCTGTGCGCCTGCGCAATAAAAACACCTCATCTCACATCTGGACTGCGTTCGGAAACATCACCCGAGTATGTACACACATCTCAGCGAGTTAGAAGGAGAAGGGAGTATACTCATGTACACTCGGGTGACGTTTCCGAACACAGCCCTGCGGTCTACCTATATGACGCTATAAAAAAACAATTGGTAATTATACAATATAATTCAAAAAAACAGTGGCATTTTTTTGACAAATTTGAGATAAATTCTGCAATCTATGTATGTAAATATATATATATGTGTAATACATATTCACAGAATAGTTGCTTTCCATTTACACTTAAGTGATCTAAGTCACTCAGTTATGTGAGTATTTTATACTCAGGTAAGATACGTCATTTTGTATTTATACCTGCTTATTTTGGTGACAAAGCTATCGCATAATAATACAGAGGTCCATAGCCTCATTTTTAATGTGAGTTTATTAAATTCATTAAAACACATAGTCTCGATTGTGGATAAAAACTCAGTTGAGCTTTACTTGCCAGCTTGCAAAAAGAACGTGCATTTAACTGAGTTATGACGTCATAAGTGAAAATTATCTGAGTTTTGATGTAAATGGAAAGCAACTAATGGTCTTATCCCAAATGTTACAAATTTTGTTGCGCGCGATTGTCGTCAACTATTATCCTCCACTAATGTCGAAGTAGAACGAACGTTTAAATTTGAAAATATATTTTAGATGTTTTTACGGTGCTGATTTTGGTATGAGACATATTTTATTCATAATGCACATTTTAATTTATTTCTCCTCTCTTTTATTTAATTTATATAGTAATAATAATATTAATATGATATAGATTATTGCCTCCTACATTTGTTGCTCCACCATTCATCATGTCTGATAGTGATGACAGTTACAATGACAATAATGATTGTCAGCCCAGAAAAAAATATAAAACATGGCAAATGGACCAAAGCATTCCGGTATGTACACAACTCTAACCGTTTCTGGATTAATTAAATTAATTGAAGGCTATATACATACATACATACATACATATATATATGTATATACTATTCTGTATTGTAGAATAGGATTTAAAACCTGTTACAAAACTGCTATAAAAAATATAATTTCTCATTTAAGTTGGTCAAATTTTCGTGATTTCTTGCTCTTAAGTGGTAAAAAGGTTACATTCTTTCAGAAAAATTTGTTAAACTACAGATACGTTAGTCGGTAACAAACTCAGATAAAAATATACAAACAGTATAATTTTTTATTTAAATAAATTATAAGAGAGAAAGGTGTTATAATAGTTAGTCAAATTGCTCATGTTTTTATATGGAACAAATCTATATATAAGTAATGGCTGAAACTACTAATAAATTATATATATAGGAAATATTATACAAGCTTTACTGCAATTTATTTTGCTTTTCTCATAGGTTCCTTTAAGGACAATATCAAGATATTTAAAGTCTCACTTAAATGCAAATGCCATTGAAGAAAATGCAGCAGGAGTCTTGCTAGAATCAAACTCTGAAAACTTAATTGACATCAGTAATGCCAATGACGAAATAAATGACGAAATAAATGATATTGCGTTAGAAAATTACATACTCAGCAATGACGATAATGATGATAGCAGTGTTACTGGATCAGATGATGATAATGATAATAATCAGGAGATAATTTCTGAACATGATGAACCTCCCATTTGTGCTTCGAGTAGTAGTTCTGATAGCGATATCGATATTACTCAGAATTACAGTGACAGTGATGAGGATGATGACACTGAACTTCGAGAACAGTCGATGGTTTATGAAAATAGTAGACAAACAACGGATGAAACGGTTCTATCACTTTTGCAATTACACGTAAAACATAAATTGACCAAAAACGCTTTGAAAGATATATTAAAAACAGTTTGTGATATGCTTCCGGTTCCTATTAATATGCCTAAAACTATTTTTAAATTATTCAAATACATCACAGATGTAGCTCCTCCATGTACTGTCATAAAACACTATTATTGTAAAAGCTGTCAAATATGTTTTTATGATGATGAAACGGGACATTCAGTCCAAAAATGTCGAACGTGTCCACTGAGTGATAGAAATACTGGTGTTTTTTATGAGCTGGATGCCGTGGATCAGATAAAATATATGTTTGAACACAGGAATCTGTTTAGAATTGTACAACAACATGAACCTCGTGATGATAGTGTAATTACTGATATTACTGATAATTCAGAATACTTGAGGGTTAATTATTCAGAAGCGCACAAAAGAGGATTGTATGATTTAACATTGATATTAAACACAGATGGTGTATGTCTAAAGAAAAGTTCCACAGAAAATTGTTGGCCATTAATGTTTACGATTGCTGAGATTCCAAAGAATTTGAGGAATAATTTTGTGATCGTTATTGGGATATGGTACGATAATCATAAGCCTTTAATGAACTCGTTTCTTCAACCCTTCTGCGAAAAATTCAAAACCTGTTTTAATGAAGGTGTCAATTGGATTCATCCAATAAATAAAACACAACATAATTCTAAAGTTGTTGTTCCATTAATAGTAGCTGATGCTCCAGCTAGGGCGCAAATACAAAATATTTCAAATTTTAATGGACGCTACGGTTGCAACCTTTGCGAAATAAAAACTCAAAAGTGCAAAATATTACCAAACAAGAAACGTAAGCGTATATATCCGTTTATTAATGAACAACAGATTATCCTTAGAACTAGCAAGAGAATGAAAGTTCAAGGGAAAAAAGTACTTACAAGAGCACAAAATAATATTAGAGGTACAAAAGGAATTACCATTATTTCGACTCTTCCTTTTATTGACATCAGCACGTGTATGGTACCGGAGTTTATGCATTCTGTACTTCTTGGACCAGTAAAGCAATTCACGAATCTTTGGTATGAATCAAAGGGTGAATGGTGTGTGAAAAGTTCGTTAAATGACATTAATAAGTTTCTATTAAAAATTCGACCTCTTGATATCTTTCACCGAATGCCAAGATCGCTGTCTCTCTTGCACTTGTATAAAGCATTCGAATGGTATGTTTGGCTTTTATTTTACTCTTTACCTACAATGGTCGAATATTTACCGGATAAATATGTTCAACATTGGCTTCTACTTTCAAAAGCTATTTATATTCTTCTTGGAGATAATATTTCAAGTGAGGATATCGAAGAAGCAGAAACTTTGCTTAGGCTATTCGTAAGTCTTGTAGAAAAGCTTTATGGTGACAGACAGTTAACCTATAATGTTCATATGCTATTACATCTTGGACTTTGCGTGAAGAGATGGGGTCCCTTATGGGCTTGGTCGGCCTTTCCTTTTGAGAGCTTTAATGGATTTCTTTCACGCATCGTTCATGGTACTAAACACATCGGACAAGAATTGATCAATAATATAACAATTGCTCAAGGTGCTCAAATACTGAAAAATAAAGTTACAGAACATGCGTCATCACCAGAAAATATGCAAAATTGTATTATTGGTAAACCTTTAAAAATCGCCTTTAGTGAAATTGAAATCAGAAGTGAGTTTTTAACATCTGCAGGTATGGTGAATCAAATGATACAAATTGAAGGAAATGATGTACTCATTTACGGTCGAGCTAGAATTTTTTCCGAAATTTATACATCCGAGAGATACACACTTTTAAAAACAAACAGTTACAACGTTGAATTTAAAATAAGAGATGCTGAATCAAAACAATACGGTTCGATCAGATTATTTTTTACAATGTTTGACAATGTATTTTTTATGTTCCGTCCTTTAACGGTAATTCATACAAAAATGTTTTATCATCGCGACACCAAGACAAAAGTAAATCATATCTTACCGATAAAAGAAGAAAATTATTTTTATATTGTTGAAGTAAAAGATATTGATTATATGTATAAATTAGTAAGAGTGGGAAACTACATATGTAAAATACCACATTCGATGAAAACAATCACGTAAACCATATAATGTAATATATAATACCATGTAATACTATAAATATGCGTAATTCTAATGTAATATATAATATTACAGTGTCCGTTATTTTTCCGAATTGTTTTCATATTCCAATTCAACCTATAGGTAGAATAACAATAAAAAATATATTTTGTGCAAAATTTCACAGAATATTACTAATAGTGTATTAATTTTCATACTATTTTAAAATTTTTGAAAATTATTATTTTTTAAATTTTCTTATTTTACATATTTTTTTTACACTCCTCTCTAGCTATATATTAATTAATTTTATCTAGTACGTATACTTTTTTAATAGAATAATTTAATAATTATATACATATATTATATTAATGACGTGTTGATTCGATTCAAATTATATATTTGATATATGCGTCGAAATTGATGACAATCACACAACACGTACATTTTGTCAAATTTGGCAGAAACTATAAATATGATATATATACATATATATATGTATATGTATCATACATGTAATATGTTTTAATGTAGTTTTAATAAATTTAAATTAATTGAGAAAACTATATATATATTTTTTTAATTAATATAAAAAAATTGATTTTTTTGTCAAAAATCTCATTTAAGCTTTTTTTACGGAATTAATGTTATTATTTATATTTCATATAATGTCCAGCATTTTGGGTGTAAAAATTATAATATAATGACGAATCGAAATAACGATAAAATTTTTGTAAGTCCTACACTGACGAAATCCGCTCAGATCCGGAAAGATCAGAAGAGATCTGATTGGATTAGCAACACAACTTTGTAAGCCAAGATTGATTTTATCTGGTGAGATCAAGATATGTCTGACTAGGTCTGCTCAGATTTGGCAAGATCGGAAGAGGTCTGATTGGATCAGCAACACAACTATGTAAGCCAAGATTGATCTTATCTGGTAAGATCAAGATATGTCTGGCTAGGTCTGCTCAGATCCGGCAAGATCTGAGGCATAATGTCTGCTCGTACCTGAGGAGATCTGAAGCAATCAGATAATGTCCGATTAGATCGGAAGAGATCCGATTGGATCTGCGATTCAATATCGAACGGCAGCAATGGTCAGATCTGGTGAGATCGGATTATAGCTCAGCATATCTGGCTGCATGTGATCAGATATGGCCATGCAGATCTGGCGAGATAAAATTGTATCCATTCAGATCTGACTTTACTTGAATTTCAGATCTCGTTGTATCTCATTTTATCAAATCAGACATGGTCAGATCTCCTCCATTTTTTCCCGGGATGAGTCATAGGGCGGTGTCTAACGGATATGAGTCTACTTCTACCTGTGCGGCTTGCTTGCCAGCAATGAGTCATAAGGTGGTGTCTTGAAATTCTTTACCTTATATGGTCATGGGCTTCGCTTCACCTCGGCATGTCCATATATGGTTCTACGCGAGGACTGGATTCCACTCAAATGAGTCACTTAGCGACCTCGTTTCTATTTCTATTCTAGTAGCAATTCGTAACGAGAGTAATATCTTCTTTCATTATAAAATTTCAACATGATTTTTGTTTCGAAGGAATATAAGAAATCTTTAATAAATTGAGTTTAAAGTATACAAATATATGTTAAATATTATTTAACTTCCTTTAGACATACTTTACATAAAGTAGAATAATTCAATTATACAATTAAAATAATTAATAGCATGTCCAAAGCATCAAAGATATTGCTCTCTTTGTCTAACAGTTACTAATATTTGCATCTCGCTTGGATTCGCATTTCTACGTAGCGCATGGTACAATTCTATCTTTTTCAGGTTCGTGAGTGACGCTTCGGCGATTGACGCTCGATGATAATATTATTTTCAGTAGGTATATATTTGTTAATAACAATGTTAATAAAAAGTGTTGTTAGCAGTAGTAATAATGAATCTAATATTATGTTAATAATATTATATGTAAGTAGAGATGGTTAGCATTCCCATTAGTATGGCAGATCAATGAAATTATATTGTTTATGTAATAAGATTCTTATTATTTTTATATCTTGGAAACGGTCGGGAATTCGATAAGGGTGTATAGAAAATATATTGCAGGACTTTCACTAAAGTATAATATAGGATTGGAAAATTTTATTGTTAATGTAAGTATTTATTAGTAACAAATTATTTGTTAAACAATTTAACAATTTTATTTCACATATTGATATGGTTATGTTCTTTTTATTCACGCGGTTTTGTTTTTATAATAAAATTATTTTTCATATAAAGGTTCGTTTTATTGTTATAAATATTTGGTAAGTAAGCAATTGCAAGAATAAAAGTTACTATTATTTTTTATAGGGGTGCTGGTGTAAAGTCGTTGTGCGTGGTTGTGTATTTACCAAAACGAGTTTAATAGTTAAATAAGCAGCGGCTGCTTATTTAACTATTAAACTCGTTTTGGTAAATACAAATTTCAACCACGCACAACGACTTTACACCAGCACCCCTATAAAAAATAATAGTAACTTTTATTCTTGCAATTGTTTACTTACCAAATATTTATAACAATAAAATGAACTTTATATGAAAAAATAATTTTATTATAAAAACAAAACCGCGTAAACGAAAAGAACATAACCATATCAATATGTAAATTAAAAATTGCTAAATTGTTTAACAAATAATTTGTTACTAATAAATACTTACATTAACAATGAAATTTTCCAATCCTATATTATACTTTAGTGAAAGTCCTGCAATATATTTTCTATACACCCTTATCGAATTCCCGACCGTTTCCAAGATATAAAAATAATAAGAATCTTATTACATAAACAATATAATTTCATTGATCTGCCATACTAATGGGAATGCTAACCATCTCTACTTACATATAATATTATTAACATAATATTAGATTCATTATTACTACTGCTAACAACACTTTTTATTAACATTGTTATTAACAAATATATACCTACTGAAAATAATATTATCATCGAGCGTCAATCGCCGAAGCGTCACTCACGAACCTGAAAAAGATAGAATTGTACCATGCGCTACGTAGAAATGCGAATCCAAGCGAGATGCAAATATTAGTAACTGTTAGACAAAGAGAGCAATATCTTTGATGCTTTGGACATGCTATTAATTATTTTAATTGTATAATTGAATTATTCTACTTTATGTAAAGTATGTCTAAAGGAAGTTAAATAATATTTAACATATATTTGTATACTTTAAACTCAATTTATTAAAGATTTCTTATATTCCTTCGAAACAAAAATCATGTTGAAATTTTATAATGAAAGAAGATATTACTTTCGTTACGAATCGCTACTAGAATAGAAATAGAAACGAGGTCGCTAAGTGACTCATTTGAGTGGAATCCAGTCCTCGCGTAGAACCATATATGGACATGCCGAGGTGAAGCGAAGCCCATGACCATATAAGGTAAAGAATTTCAAGACACCACCTTATGACTCATTGCTGGCAAGTGAGCCGCACAGGTAGAAGTAGACTCATATCCGTTAGACACCGCCCTATGACTCATTATAACGAGGTGCGGTCACCTCCCACTACCGTTTCCAGAAATGTATAAAAGCACCATTCGCCCACTCGACTGAGAGTGTGGAACGGGCCAAGAAATCGTATAATACTTGTTCCATTCTCCACATAAGCCATTTGTATCTTGGAATTCTACAATAAATATTATACTCTTTTATATAAAAAAGAAAAGGAAGATAAAATTATTGAAACACCTACCTTCAACGGACCCGAGGAGCCATAGTCCACATCGCCGAACAACAGCTATTTATCCTGGGGTTTCACCCCCTTAACAGCGGAAGAAGAACCCATTCGACGGAGACGTTCTGCCGGATCGAGCCACCTCGCATCACCCAGGACGTCACATCATGACGCAAGAGTTTGGCGTTTAAGCGATATTAAGGAATTAATAATACAGGATGAAAATAGATGCTTTCAAAATCAGTACCATCTTTTAGCTGATTCCGCATATCCTTTGTCAAAATATATGTTAACTCCTTATCGAGATAATGGTCATTTAAACCGTCTACAAAGAAACTTTAACACAAAATTGTCAAAAACACGTGTAGTTATCGAACAAGCATTTGGAATGTTAAAAGGAAGATTTCGAAAATTACGATATGTTTACATGTACAATACGGAAATGATACCCTTAATTATTATTGCTTGTTGTATCTTACATAACATATCTATAGAAAATGAAGATGAACCTATGGCATTTGATCCAATAGAAATGGAAATTAATAACGAAAATGCATTTATAAACGGAGCAGAAAAAAGAGATCTTATTTCTCAGTTATTGTAAATTTTTGTAATAAAATATGTAATTATATAATTTTTAATTACATGCATAACTTTTGGTTAGATTTCTCAAATTTCTTAGTATATTTTTATTTTTTGGAAATATAATCTCTTTTCATGTCTTTTTTATACATACATATATATATATATATATATATATATATATATATATATATATATATGTCAATCGTCTACTTTGACGACGATTTTTGGCACGCATTGGCTACTTTGACGACTTTTGGCTACTTTGACGACTGTCGTCAAAGTTTTAACCGTTTAATCGTATACTTCGACGACGTCGTCAAACTTTACCATAATAAAGAATTGGCTGCTTTGACGACATTGTATACTTTGACGACATTGTAACTATTAATTAGCGATTTTGACGACACTGAAAAAAATATATTAAATTTAACATATTTTCATATTTGTGAAAATACGTTAAATATAAAAATATGCTAAATAAAAAAAATAATATATGAAAATTTTCAATTTATTTTATCTTAATGTTTTACGATTTGAAAAGTTAAAAGGATCAAACAGAATTATAAAAATATAAATAAATTATTAAATACGACTATTCTTATGATTAGAAAGTAAATTCAGTTTTGTGTTTTAAATTCGTGTAAAACATTTTTTACGTTTATTTATTTTTTAATAAATAATGTTTTTTAGCATTCTCTATACATAGCGGGATATTTCAATCATAAATGCATATATTTCGTTGACGGCAGATTTCCTAACCTTTGAAAATGACAAACTTAACGACGTATTATTTTCTTTATAGTCCAAGCAATGATTCTTTACTTTTCAAATCCTTATTTTTACGCAAATAGGCACAAATTTTACGTATCGTATAAAGGTATTTTTATTAAAATCTAAGACGATTTGGCATATTAAACATTAAACATTTATTAAAAATTTTTATGTATCTTTTACTAGAAAGAATAGATACCGAAAGCCATAATAAAAAATATGCTTGAATTTTAAATATTTTAAAGAATTACCAATTACAATTATAATAATAAGTAGAAAATATCGTAGATAAGGTTATAATACAAAATATTCCTATCAAACGTAGAAACTTTTGTTAAAAATATAAGAATAAGAAATAAATGTTATAGTACGTTATATAGGTATTTTGATAAATAGACGAAAGATTATTGTAAATAATTTTGCTTCATTGTGCAAAATACATATACAAAAATAGTACAGAACCTGAGAGTAATAAATACAGTAGAATAAATGATACTGTCACAGACATTTTCTTAAGTCTTTTAATATATTTGTACTTATAACTATCTAGTATAAATTCTGAACATAATATCAATCAACTTATCCTTATAAATTAATAAAATCCTTATACATTTAAATTACCTGGTTTGAACAAACATAGATAGTTATTGTCTTCCTATATCTAGACTAATATTATCCTAATGAAAGTAACAATGATATTTCGACAATAGTTTCAAACAACAGAAGATTAAATACAGCCAAATAAAACCAACATTAGTTCTTAATTTCGAAGTAAATTCTCATGGCGATCGGCGGAGGACCAAGTTCTTTGTCCAGAGCTAACTTCTCCACTATTTGTATTTGACACTCCAATTTATAGAATTTGAACATATACGGATGGTAGTTTACGTCGAGTCGATCAATTGCTTCTTTCCACAGCGCAACTTGCTTATCGGTTTTACAATTCTGGGCGTCGTAATGCAGCAATGCTTTGCTCTTGTCTCTTATATCCCCTAATATAAAATTAAGCTCGCCGAGTAAGGAATATCTTGAATATCTCTTTTCTGATCGCATTATTATGTAAATATAATTAAATATACCTTGCAATTCTCGATAGATAAAAACCGCCCAGTTCAGCATTTGAAATCATGTAGCAGAGATTAGTTCGAGCATTTATCCGCAACGTGAACGCGCACACTATCATTCTTCCTTGAGTGGCACATTTATTTAATAAAGCGCCAAAGAACAATAGATTGCCTGCGAAAAAAACAAAGACTACATTTGAAATTACTTTTATAGTAATTAAAGGCTGCGATATCACGAATTGAGTGTTATTTCACGCATAAAATTTATTGTATCATGTATCTTATACTTCGTTACCTTTACGAGTGCTACCGTAATCTGCTCTGACGAAGTACTTCCGCTTAATGTGATATCTAAGAAGATCGTCACGTATAGGTTTTACACCGATTATCTTGGCTGGTGGATGTATATGTTTTATCCGGTGCAGCTCTTTTTGCGTGAAACGCAGCTTCATACCACCAATTGGCTCCTTAGTTTCCAAGTTAACTTCCTCTGGTATCACAAAAGTTAAATCAAGTTCCTCACTGTCGACGTCCTATAATAAATCAAGCAAATCAAACGTAAGAAATAAAAATCCAAGACATTCTTATACGTGTCATTTTAAGCAAGATCTTTGATTACGTTATGCGAGAAATATACACTTTTTTATAAACCTATTCACCCTTGAAATACTTCGATCTCGATAAAACTTGATTAGTCGCTTTGCTCAGCAATTTCGTTTGCAAGCATGTACGTTTTCTGTACTTACATTTTCACTTGTACAATATTTAACAATGTTGTAAAAATAAATATTACTCTCACCAACGTGAAGACCCACCTGCCTAAAGTACGCACGACCAAATCAATCCTCAGGCCATCACACAACTGAAAGCCTAATCGCACAATATTTTAGACGACACGCTTTAATCTGCTGCACCAGTGATGTCATTCTGTGAACATATATGTCTTCCTTGACAACATCTCTAAATCTTTATAGAACTGATCATGCACCCAATTGTTCCCCAATCTAATCACGTACAATTTAATGTCCAAGTCTTTCAAGGATGCCGTCTTCAATCTGATGCGATGTTTTTCGTCATCCGCGAATTTAGGGGTGTGACAAGTAATCAGAATTATCCTGCGTTTGGTGAGGACGGTCTTTATCTTTAAGAAGATATCCATGGCGTATGTCAACGCGTCGTGAAGCGGGTAAGCATCCTCGAATTTCGTACTTTGATAACCCTTCAGCCAAAGAATTTGCTTGTACCACTGCAGGGATAATTAATGACAATTAATTGTAACTCGTTAATCAAACTAATAACCAACGTTATAACTAACCTTGAAAAACTTTTGGATATGACTGAGCTTGGTCTCCGGTTCTATCTCAAACATCTTCTGTGTAGCATCGACGAGAAGCAATGTGGCTTTTCTTACTCCGTATCATTGACTTTCTTGTAAATCGTCTTCTCCATTCATATTGTAACCTTGTACAAGTGCCATTACTGTTATCAGCATAATTTGTTACTATTAATTATTTCGCAGTTATCATTTAAATAATGTCTCAGAGAACATTATATAGATATTTGAAAGTCATCTGAGATCATAAGAAATCTTAAAATTCCGAAGATGTCTTATGACATAATAAATCTAAACATATTTTAAGTAGCTGCTGTAATTAATAATAAATACGTAGTACAGTTTGTTGAAATCCATTCGTAACACACTACTGGCGTTTTAGGTTCACGTTCACGAATTTGTCGGAAAATATGATTAAATACTCACCTCTGAAGGGATTGAAACGTCGAAGTCACAAAGACTAGAATTCTGCGAATCTCTGACAAATCTACACGAATCTTTTATCTTCACATTTGTCGATGGAAAGATTAACTAATGTTCCCTGAGACATTATTTAAATAATAACTGCGAAATAATTAATAGTAACAAATTATGCTGATAACAGAAATGGCACTCGTATGTATGTACAAGATTACAATACGGATATAGAAGACGATTTGCAAGAGAGTCAATGGCCGCGTTCAGCAGACACAACTGTTGAGTTCGTCTTATCAACACTCTGCGTTGATTGGTTGGTTCTAAAAGTAAGAGCCAATCACGTTCGACTGCTACTGAGCGTCTTGGTCTGCTGAACGCGACCAATGGTACGGAGTAAAGTTGAATTCAGACAGGACGCGTCAAGCAGCGAGCAGCAACCAATCAGCGAGGCGATATATTCTACGCCACTGCTGATATCACTGGCCTAGTTTACATCGATCACTTGATACGCGTATTAAATAGTAAATAACTTGTAAATTAGTTTGATTATTGGCTGATCAGTTCAAATATACTATTTCATACGCGTATCAAAAGATCGGTGTAAACTAGGCCACTAGCTGATTGGGTTGCTGCTCGCTACTTGACGCTTGATGCGTTCTGTCTGAATCTAGCTTAAGGCTGAGTTTCCACTGAGGCGTGTCACGTGTCGCGTCGTCTGTCGTTAACCAATCTAAACATCCCGTCACAAATAATGTAATAAAATAAGATGTTTTGATTGGTTGCGATGGATGACGCGACGCGTGACGCGCTCAATGGAAACTCAGCTTAAGTCCCCATCTACAATAGGGTCGGTATTCATACTTCATATCGGATCTTATATTTAAGACCGTCTTAAGTATGATCTTAAGATGTTATGAACCACTCACAGAGCCATATTAGCATCTTAAGACATTACTTAAGACAGACTTGAAGTAAGATTCGACTGATAAGGGAATAGGTGTTTTAAGCCCTAAAGCCCCTTGCACAATAGGCGATAGCGATAACGATAGCGACAGCGGTCTAGTTTCCACCGAAATCGTTAATTCGCGCCTAGTGCGGCGTAGAACCAAATTTAAGTCGATGGAAATGTGACTGACTGCGCTTCCGCTTTGATCCACATGTTTTGGAAACTAGTGGAAACAGTACATTAAACCGAAGCAGAATCGGATTTGAAGACTTCGGTGGAAACTAGGTCATCGATAATGTTGCCGACAAAGCTATACCTTTGTTGGCAACTTTGTCGCTGTCGCTATCGCTATCGCTATCGCCTATTGTGCAAGGGGCTTAAGCCTTTAAGAAGGAAGCTTTCCAGCAAGCGACACAAGTCGACACAAGCATCGTACTATCTTTCTTTTTTGGTAACGAGTGAAGCGGGGAGCACACACTTCTGCATAACGCATAATGCGTAAGTATAAGAAAATTGATTGGTCCATACACATGTGCATAAGGAAATAGACCAATCAATTTTCTTATGCTTACGCATTATGCGTTGTGCAGAAGTGTGTGCTCCCCGCTTTAGCATAGGACTCCAGCCTTAGAAAACTGATTGGTCTATTTCTTCATGCACATGTGTATGGACCAATCAATTTTCTTATGCTTACGCATTATGCATGGTTGTGCAGAAGTGTGTGCTCCCCGCTTTAGCACACACTTCTGCACAACCATGCATAATGCGTAAGCATAAGAAAATTGATTGGTCCATACACATGTGCATGAAGAAATAGACCAATCAGTTTTCTAAGGCTGGAGTCCTATGGCATGTATTTTCCGCGTAACGCGTAACCACGTAACCAATTAGAAGCGTTTCATATTTTCGGTTATGCATATTCGCGCTTCTGATTGGTTACGCGGTTACGCGTTACGCGGAAAATACATGCCATGATTGCCATGGGACTCCAGCCTTATGTTTACGCATTAGGGTGCCTCCCCATGCAAGACGGAATCTCGGAAAACGGAATCTCGGAATCATTCTGATTGGTTAGTTCCATGAGGCTAACCATGGGACTAATCGAAGTGCAAGAATTATTTCGTGAGAAGAGTAATTGACTGTAATTAGTCAATTTTTTACGGCTTAGGACTTAAAACTCTTATTGTAGACCGGGATTAATGTATATGTATAGAAAAATTAAACAATTTAGGGTCTACAGAAGTAATTTATTACTAGAATCGTAAAATCCGTATTACGGCCAAAATAATGAGAAAATCGCACTTTAACTATGATATTCATAATCATCAGCATTGCCTTGAAAGCTACTGCAGAGCGATTTTTTGGAAAAATGGTCAAAATAAAATTTTTGAGTTGAGAAACGTATAAAGAGAGACATATGGTGTGTGCTCAATTGGTCTGCACCGATTGCAGGAGCAAATGCGCATAAAATTTGTGTTTAAACTCGCGAATGGAAGAAGAGTTGCAGATGTCAGGTAGAATTTTCCGGGGATTGCCATAAAGTGTATAATTTTTCGTTACCGATCTTTGGAGAAATCGGTATCAGAAAATTTTCCAATTTTTCGGAAATTAATTGACCGAATCTCAAACAATTATATATGAAGTAGAGGTAGAATTTTCTAGGGAGTGCTATAAAGTGTATTATTTTTCGTTACCGATCTTTTTGGAAACCGGTTACGAAATTTTTCCAATTTCTCGGGAAATAATTGAATCTTAAAGAATTAGATATAAATAGACGACCACTTTTTAATCTACATTATTTTTTATGAAATTAAATGTTAAAATGTTCACTTTGATAAACGTTTATAAAAAAACGTTTTTTTTCTTTATTTATGAAAAAAAACGCTTTTTTAACTGTTTCTTTACGTCGGGGTAACCCAAAATGACCTGGAGACGCCGTCGGGAGATCCGGGAAGAGTTTTCTTTTCTGTATAAGCGTTCGAGTTCCCTGGAAATCTCTAGCAGGGAGATAGGGTTTGGAACGCGAAGAGCACCGCAGTTGCGGCGGTGTCCGGATCTTCCCCTCGGACCTTGAAAATCCAGGAGAGGGCCACGTGGAGGTGTCGCGCCGGTTTGTACCGCTGATCCCAAAGATCATCAGCTTCTACCAAATTTTTTGCAATTGCTGCATTCTTAAACGTTTTATAAAAAACTCCATTTACAGTTCTCAAATCTTCAAAACATTTAGCTTCACATCTTTGTACAGCGACCGTTCAAGAAAAACAACTTGAAAAAGAGATTGAATTTTGAATGTCAGAAGTTCGAGCCGAACATATACTCATAAATGTCACCAAGTTTCAAGCTAATCGGCTTCTCACATTCAAAATTCAATCTCTTTTTCAAGTTGTTTTTCTTGAACGGTCGCTGTTTCAAGCTAATGAAATATCGGAGATATAAAGCCCTAGATATAGAGAACATTTCAATTCTGGATAAAAGATGTGACCCAATGTGTTATCCTTTATTATATCCATATGGTAATGATGGATGGCATTCAGAATTGAAATCTCATAATCCTCAGTATCCAGGATTCAAAGTAACGCAAATGGACTATTATGCTCACTTGCTGGCACCAAGAGCAGAATTTAGCCAATTTCAAAGAGCAGGCAAATTGAGATGCCAATTTATACTTGATGCCTATATGAAAACTGAAGCAAATAGGCTTAATTACATTAAATTGAATCAGCCTCAATTAAGAGCTGAACTTTATTCAGGGTTAATGGATCACCTTGATAATCTAACACAAAACGAAGGAATTACAGTAGGTATACCTGTAATATTACCATCCTCATTTATGGGTAGTCCAAGGAACATGCAAGAAAGGTACCAAGATGCTATGTCTTTAGTTAGAAAATTTGGTAAACCAGACATTTTTCTTACGATGACTTGCAATCCTCAATGCCCTGCAATTAAGGAAAACCTTGATGGATGCCCATTAGAGTATCGACCTGATTTGATAGCTAAAACATTCAGCTTGGATGTCAAAGAGATTATGAAGGATCTAATCCAAAATGGAATTTTTGGAAATATTATAGCCTATGCAGGCGTCATTGAGTTCCAAAAAAGAGGACTTCCACATTTGCATTTACTTGCAATGTTGAGTGATGAAGATAAGCCTCGACTTTCAGAAGTTATTGACATGATGGTATGGGCTGAAATTCCGGACGAAGAAAGATATCCAGAACTTAATGAAAAAGTTCTGAAACACATGATTCATGGTCCTTGCGGTAACCAATCTCAGAGATATCCTTGCACTGGTGACGATGGAAAATGCTCAAAAGGCTTTCCAAAAAAGTTTTGAAACGAAACAAATGCTAACGTGAATGGATATCCCATGTATCAACGAAGGAATACTGGGAAAAAATACATTGTCAGAGGCAAAGAAATTGACAATCGATGGGTGGTGCCATATTCGCCATATTTAATCATGAAATATGATCGACATATCAATTTAGAAATATGTTCATCAGTGAAGAGCGTAAAATACTTATATAAGTACATTCACAAAGGATTTGACTGTGCCGCAATTGAAGTGCAAACACGAGATGGCACAAGGCTCATCACAGTAGATGAAGTTAACTCATTCATGGATGCAAGATATGTTAGTGCTCCAGAAACAATGTGGAGACTTAATGGATATGATCTATTCATGAAGTCTCATACGGTAATAAGACTGGCAGTCCATTTACCTAATCGTCAAATGGTTTATTTCAGAGCGGGAAATGAAGAGCAAGCTGCTCAAAGAGAGCTCAACAGAGATACTACACTGACTGCATGGTTTAAATTGAATCAATTTGATGAAAATGCGGTACATTTTCTTTACACAGATATTCCTTCACATTATATTTATGAAAAGAAAGAAACTAAGTGGAAGCTACGCAAAAAAGGTGCTGAAAAAATAATTTCAAGGCTTTATACAGTGAGCATCAAAGACACTGAGAGATTTTATCTTCGCCTTCTACTTCTGCATGTAAAAGGAGCAAAATGTTTTGAGGATATGAGAACTGTAAATGGCGTTCTTTATGAGACGTTCAAAGATGCGGCAATTGCAAAGAATTTGGTAGAAGCTGATGATCTTTGGGAAAAAACAATAGAGGAAGCGACAGGATCCCATATGCCTGCACAACTTCGAGAGCTATTTACCTATATTTGCATCTTTGGAACTCCAACTGATGTACCAACACTTTGGAATAAATACAAAGAATATATGATTGAAGACTTTGTATATAACAATGTTGTCAATCCAGAAAATATGGCTTTGAATCATATACAAGAGATTCTGAAAAATAATGGATCGAAGTAGTTGTGATAATTTCAAATTGCCAAATCCAAATCCAGTAAATATTGATGTCATAGAATATAATGTAGATGAGGAAAAAAGACGTGGTGAATATTTAATATCGACACTAAATGTTGAGCAAAAGTATGTATACGATTTAGTAATGCGAGCAATTGATAATGAAAATGAACCACAGCGGTTATTTTGTATAGACGGATTTGCAGGTAGTGGTAAAACTTACCTGTTCAACGCATTTATGAGTGTTATACGAGGAAGAAACGAAGAAGTTCTTTCATTTGCATCAACTGGCATTGCTGCAACACTTCTAAAGGGAGGAAGAACTTATCACTCCCTTTTTAAGCTTACCATCCCAATTGATGATGGTGCGAAATCAAATATCAGAGGAAACTCAAAAGTTGCACGAGAACTGATATCTGCAAAACTCATCATATGGGATGAGGTAAGTATGACTGTAGGACATGCCTTAACAGCAGTTGACAAACTTCTCAAGGATCTGATGAAGAAATCACAACCATTTGAAGGAAAAGTTATTCTATTTGCAGGAGATTTCAGACAAAATTTACCCATAGTGCCTCATGCACAAAAAACGACAATAATTGAGTCAACAGTTAAATATAACCCTATATGAAGAAATGTAATTCAGGTTAAACTTAAACAAAATATGAGAACTGGAGATGAAAGAGAATTTGCAAATTGGCTGTTGCAACTAGGAGATGGTAAATTGACAAATACGGACGGACTACATCCTGATATAATTGAAATCCCTGAGGATTTTATATCAAAAGGATCTCTTATTAGTGAGATTTTTGGTGATAAAATCACTATAGAACAAATTCATGATAATCAAGATCGAGCGATCCTTTGTCCAAAGAATGAAGACACGTTCAAAATTAATGACGAAATCCTTCATCTAATAGAAGGACAGGAAAAGGAATATCTCTCAATTGACTCTATCATGAATGATGATACACAAGAACAATTGAATTTCCCGACTGAATTTTTAAATTCTGTAACGCCTTCTGGGATGCCAGTTCATCGACTCAAAATAAAGATTGGTGCTATAATTATACTATTAAGGAATTTGAATACTAAAAAAGGACTATGCAATGGAACAAGATTTATTGTTAACGATCTGAAACCTAATCTTATTTATGCGGAGGTTCTGAACGGCCCTGCTCGAGGTCAGATTGTCTTCATACCAAGGATTGATTTTCTTACAAATGAATTGGAACTACCGTTTAAACTCAAACGGAGACAGTTTCCTATTCGAGTGGCATTTGCTATGACAATCAATAAATCTCAAGGACAAACTTTAGAAAAAGTTGGAATTTATTTGCCACATTCTGTATTTGCTCATGGTCAACTATATGTAGCATTCTCAAGAGCAACTAAGAGGAATAATGGGTGCGTTCAGCCGATACTCCGCTAGCCTAGCAATCGTGAGCAGTCGCTCGTTTTCGCTCGTTTCCTCTCCTTTCACCCAATGGATTAAAAAGAGAGGAAACGAGCGACCGCTCACGATTGCTAGGCTAGCGGAGTATCGGCTGAACGCACCCAATGTTAAAGTTAAGGTCAATGAGATTAGTAATCAAGGACATCTTATTAAGGAAAATTCAAAAACTTATACAAAAAATGTTGTATATCGAGAAATTTTGTAAATTAACATGTAAAAAAATTGGTGGAGAATTAATAATAGTGTACTTTAATTGATAAAAAAAATATTATATCTAAAATATATTATTAAATAAAAGTTCAAACGAAATGGAATAAGTAGGATAATACTTTAAATAGAGTAATACTTTAAATAGAGAAAGGTAAAATTCAAATTCGAATTTCATAGTGGAATAGGCCTACTGGGGAAACCACTTAAAAAAAAACGCGTTAGCAATAGTACCTCATGGGTGACGTGGAAACTATTATCCAAAATGTATAAATACTAAAAAGTGTATAGAGAGAGAGACTATTTGCGTGTCTTATTACATATGTCCCCCGGGGCGAAGCCCGGGTAATCAGCTAGTTTATATATATAAGTACCGTCGTCTGTATGTATGTATGTATGTATGTACGCGAACTACTCATTCGTTAGTAGACCGAATTTTTACCAAAAGTATATGAAATAGGGGTAGAATTTTCCGGGGATGAAAATGTCGCGGCCAATTTTTTGCTACCGATTTTCTGGAAATCGATTTTTTTAATTTTTTTAATTTTTCGGGAAATAATCTACCGAATTCGGGAAATAATCGACCAAATTTCAAAGAATTGCATATGAAACAGGGGTAGAATTTCCCGGGGAGTGCCATAAAGTGTATAGTTTTTCGCTACCAATTTTCTGGAAACCGATTTTTGTAATTTTTCCAATTTTTCGGGAAATTGACCGAATCACATTCGTTAGTGGACCGAATTTTTACTAAAAATATATGAAGTAGGGGTAGAATTAGAGAAAGGGAGAGAGGGGGAGAGAAGGGGAGAGAGGGGGAGAGAGAGGGTGAGAGAGGGAGAGAGGGGGAGAGAGGGGGAGAGAGAGAGAGAGAGAGAGAGAGAGAGAGAGAGAGAGAGAGAGAGAGAGAGAGAGAGAGAGAGAGAGAGAGAGAGAGAGAGAGAGAGAGAGGGAGAGGGAGAGGGAGAGAGGGAGAGAGAGAGAGGGAGAGAGAGAGAGAGGGAGAGGGAGAGGGAGAGGGAGAGGGAGAGAGAGAGAGAGAGAGAGAGAGAGAGAGAGAGAGAGAGAGAGAGAGAGAGAGAGAGAGAGAGAGAGAGAGAGAGAGAGAGAGAGAGAGAGAAAGAGAGATTGATTGATTGATTAATATATTTATATGCCCAAGCATCGCTAAAGGGCAAAGGTATTAAAGTAGTAACAATATTATAACAATAATAAAGAGTAAATGCTCTCAAACATATCAAAAAGCTAACAAACTGCATACAATAATAACAGGATATATACTACAGTATAGCAATATAAACAATGGCTAATTCCAATGAATCTTAATACTAAGCTTAAGAACTAAAAACAATAATAACAAGAGGTACACTATATTACAATGAACTTAGACTATGCTTACAGTTAACTGAATATACATGAAGGCAGCTGCACTAGTCAGATTCGGATGCAATCAGATACGAACGGAGAAGATTTTTAAAACCAGCTAGTGAAGACGCCGATGTAATGCCATCAGGAAGAGAGTGCCAAAAATAAATTGAAGATAGTCGGAAGGAGTTACGGTAGGTAGTGGTTCTATGGAAAGGAATGTGAAAAGTGTGTGATGATGTGGATAAACGGTCCGATCTCCTCAAAGCTGGATCGAGAGGAATGAAGAGTTCCTTCAGGTAAGAAGGAGAATGCATATGCAGAATGCGATAAGTCTGACAGCCAAGAAAATAAAGCCTTCTATTCTCGACCGAAAGCCATCCCAAACGACGTCTAAACGGAGTAACATGCTCATCTCGCCTCAGATTAAAAATAAATCTGATGCAACAATTAACGAGTCTCTGTAATTTTGTGTTCAATTCGTTACTCAAGTTGTGGTAAACAAGACAACAGTAATCTATATGTGGTAAGATTAAAGTGTTAACAAGCTTGATTCTAAGCGCAGTGGAGAGAGAGTTCTTGTTAAACTTAAGTTTATACAGAGCATGATGAACACTTTGCGAGACATGCAAGACATGCTTTTTCCATGAAAGGTTGGACATTAGAATAACACCCAAATTTCTTACGTCACTCACAAATGGCAGAGGTGTTCGGTCGACAATGATCGGTGGTAGAAGGGTAGTGATATCTATATTATTAACATGAGCCCGACTAGCAAATATAATAACCTTGGACTTAGAGAGGTTAAGTTTAAGACCATTGACATTAGCATATTCAAAGATGGCTTGCGCATCCCTAGAGATCAACCCGAGTCCGTGAAGAAGATCAGCCGGTGGACAAGAGAAATATATTTGCTTGTCATCGGCAAAAAGCATATAATTAGAGTAGGATAAAACTTTACTAATATCGTTAATGAAGAGAGAAAATAGCAGTGGGCCAAGTACAGAACCCTGAGGTACACCCAGGGACGTGGATAGCCAGTCGGAAAACCTCCCCGCATCATCAACCACGGCCTGGGAACGACCAGTTAAGTACCAAAAAATCCACGTAATCACGGCATCAGAGAAACCAATTTCTTTTAATTTAATAAGTAATCGAAGATGCGGAACAGTGTCAAATGCCTTACTAAAGTCAAATAAAATCATGATCATAATATGTCCAATTTCAATCGCCTCTCTGATGTCGTCACAAACACGCAAAAGAGCAGACTGAGTATTATGACCGGATCGATATGCAGACTGCCTAGGATTCAGGAGATTATGCTCATTTAAATAATCGGTTATCTGTTTAGCAACAATCCTCTCAAGAATTTTAGACAACTCTGGCAGGTTTGCAATCGGTCGCGTGTCAGACGGAGACAGAGGAGTGCGAATCTTCGAAAGTGGGCGAATCAAAGCACGTTTCCATTGAGATGGAAACGAAGAAGTCTCCAATGAGCGGTTAAATAAAGCCGTAAGACATGATGCAATCGTAGGCCATGCAATGCGCAGAATGTAAAGGGGTATGCCATCAGACCCCGATGCGTAAGAATAAAGAGGTCTCATAGAAATGAGTTTAAAGACCATGTCTGGTGTAATAGCAGAAAAAACAAACTCAGGACGACAAGATGGACGAGCCACCTGATCAATGGCAGAAATAAAGTCAACATATAAGCAAGGCAACTGAGCATTAGAGACTGTAACATAAAATGAATTTAGTTGATTAGGTGTAAAAAAATGTAGAGGAGATACGAGAGTTGATTTAACAAGACCAAGACTAGCTAGTTCACGCCAAAGTTTAGCCGGATCAGTGATGTTTTTAAGAGAGTTTAAATGAAACTCACTTTTAGCTAGTTTGATATCTTTATTAAGCTGGTTACGAAAAGATTTGTAAGTAGCATAGCCCAGTAAACTGTTAGATCGTTTTGCCTGCTTATATAATTGATTGCAAGTACGAATCCTGGTCTTAATTTCATTAGTAAGCCACCGCGCAGGAGGTCTCTTAATCACCAAGACATGAGTAGGAGCAAATATATCAAGTGCCTTTAACAGGCTGCGAGACAACACATCACAGAATCCATCAACATCGGCCTCGTTAAATACTCCCTCAATCTCAGCTCGCACCACACCAGCAATAGATCCAAGATATTCGGAAAACTCAGAACAATCAATACCTCTGTAATTGCGACGAGTGATCGAACGCTCAGAAATCGGGTTAGCATTAAGTGACATAGATAACTCTATGAGATCATGACCAGCAATAAAAGGACTCGAAGATTTAGTGAAAGATAAAACCTTATCAACGTCATCCACAACCAAAACATCAAGCCATGAGTCCGATGTCGCAGTATGATAAGTAGGTTCAGAGTTGACAATGTGTAAGGACAAGCTAGACATAAGTTCACGCAAATAATCTGATTCATAATTGGCGGAAGACAGATTGCAGTTTAAATCGCCACCAATAATTATATTTTTATAAAGATGTGAGACACTAATTAGTGACTCAACAAAATCATGCAAGAGGAGACCTTTAGGTCTTCTATAAATGGACGCAAATAGTACCGATACACCATCAGGCATACGAACATCTATAAGAAGATATTCCGGTATATTATTGCAGAGATTGTTGTTAGAGGTAGCTATAATTTTTACTTTAAGCGATTTATGTACATAGCAAGCTACCCCTCCGCCCATCCGTCCCACTCTGTCATGACGAATCAAAAAGTAATCGTCTAATGCTACGAGATCATCTGATATATTAGCATTAAGCCACGTTTCGGAAATAGAAATAATGTGATAGAAATAAATACTGAAATAAAGCTTAATAAACTCTATATGTCCCCGCAAGGAATTCGCATTAAACTGTGCCGCGCGAAAATTAGACGAGACACGGGTTAAGCCACTATGAGCCGCAGAAGCCGTTACATTACCAGTGCAATCCAGTCAAACCAATTTAGATAAGTCATTTATAGAGTCAATGTGTATAATAGGGGTGCCATCAGAGGATCTGACACAAATTCGACCCTGCCTCATCCAAACATATTTGCAGGATTTCTCCTTGGCGACGCGTTTCACCTGCTGCAGCAAGTCGTACGTGGCCCTGGGTAGCATCTCATTTACGTATAGGTTCTGATCCGAATCATTTGCACACACTTCCCGCTGCTTTAATACTCGTTTAGCACGCTTTTTCGCAATAATAGCATCACGGACAGCACCAGAGGATAGAGTGACCACAAGCGATAGTAGATTTCCGGCATTCGAGGAACAGCCCGGAGTTACATTAGGCGGTGCTTTACGTGTCATGGATCTCACATCAAGAACATGACCGGAGAGACCTCGACTGTCAAGGACACCAAGTACATTATTGACAAGCTCTGTTGGAGAAATCGACAACGCCGGAGGTAGTCCAGAAATAATGAGCTTGTTCTCATCTACAGTGCGCGCAATGGGCTGAGCAGATTTTAACGCCTGAATATCACGCGCCTGAGCAGAACTTTCTTGCTCAAGCTTAGTGATACGCTGAGTATTTTGGGCTACCGTTTCCGCAATAAGGTTTAGCTTGCCCAGTTTGACATTAATCTCCTCATTTAAATTACGCTGATCTTCCATAAACGCAGCCAATTTTTTATCCGATTCTTCCATCTTTGACAGGTTCGATCTTAACAGCTCATCAGTAGACTGAAGTTGTGTGCCCGAAGAAGAAGCCATATCCACTAAATTAAATGATGGTACACCCTTGTCAATTCGCGGTGTAAGCGGTAAGTCTTGTGACGCTGCCAAGGCCTTACAGCAGTGAT
>JASTWP010004374.1:220000-293380 GCA_030770255.1 Temnothorax ravouxi
TCACATTTTTCAATTATACAATTAATTATATGTAATTATGAAGTTAATTGAAAAATGATTGTAATGACGTGCAATTAATCTTTTTATAGTTTTAAGATATCTTATGCAAAGCATAAGATATCCTAAAGGATATCCTTCAGAAGATCTCGTATATCTTATGCAAACCCAACGGATATGGCAGAATATTTAGATATCCTGAGATCATAATAGGATATCTCACGATATCTTATTGGAATATCCCGGGATCACCTGCTGTGATATCCGTGGGATCGTATTTGGAAATCTTGGTCAATTTGGGATATTCTCAGGATACAGTGTGCTGTGTGGGTAGAGGTGCAAGAGATGCAGTAAATTGCACCCGCGCGAATACATACTATGTATACTAATTCACATTCTCAATTATGCTACTGTTATTATTTGTCATCAGACAATTATAAACATACACATAATAATTAAGTACATATTATACGCACATGTGTGCATAAGAATATATATGTAATTTATAAAAAGCGGATGCTTATTAGCCTTGATACGTTAACGTGTTCGGACGTGTTTTGTCCGGACGGAAATTTTTTTGAAGTATTGCGACTGTTACTGTCTGCATTGTTATTTCTTAATATATCGAGTCTGAAATATAGCATAATTGCACCAATACCATTATTCGACAAGTGGTTTGTCCTGGCCGTTTTCAGAGCAGTACTGCTTGAAGGCCAATCACAGAAGAAGAAGAAGCCTTGATACGTTACTGCCTTCTGCTACGGACGGCCAGAAAGCATTTTCAGGTTCAGGGTTCAGGCCGTATTGCTAAAGAATCCATATATAGACGCGGCAACTCCGCGCGGCGTTGCCGCGTCTATAGCATATGTCTCTACCCTGGTAAAAATTCCGGACAGATACGGACAGAAACGGATAGAAATTCTATCTGTATCTAACTGTAAGCTGTCTGTTCTGTCTGCAGTAAATATTTGCGGATACCAATCCCATCTGTTTCTAACCGTACAACTGTTGTAACATAGAAAAATGTGATGAGATCTTATCCGCTTCTTTCCGCATCCTATCCGAGGCAACATTTTCAACTGTAAGTGTCTGCAATTACGTGTTACAACTCTAACTGTTTCTGTCCGCATCCTATCAGAGGCAAATCTTAACTGCGTCTACCTGCAATTACGTGTTACAATTCTAACTGTTTCTGCCCGCATCCTATCCGAGGAAAATCTTAACTGCTTCTACCTGCAATTACGTGTTACAATTCTAACTGATTTTGTCCGCATACTGTCCGAGGGAAATCTTAACTGCGTCTGTCTGCAATTTCGTGTTACAACTTTAACTGTTTCTGTCCGCATCTTATCAGAGGCAAATCTTAACTGCGTCTACCTGCAATTACGTGTTACAATTCTAACTGTTTCTGTCCGCATACTGTCCGAGGGAAATCTTAACTGCGTCTGTCTGCAATTTCGTGTTACAACTCTAACTGTTTCTGTCCGCATCCTATCAGAGGCAAATCTTAACTGCGTCTACCTGCAATTACGTGTTACAATTCTAACTGTTTCTGCCCGCATCCTATCCGAGGAAAATCTTAACTGCTTCTACCTGCAATTACGTGTTACAATTCTAACTGATTCTGTCCGCATACTGTCCGAGGGAAATCTTAACTGCGTCTGTCTGCAATTTCGTGTTACAACTCTAACTGTTTCTGTCCGCATCCTATCAGAGGCAAATCTTAACTGCGTCTACCTGCAATTACGTGTTACAATTCTAACTGTTTCTGCCCGCATCCTATCCGAGGAAAATCTTAACTGCGTTTACCTGCAATTACGTGTTACAATTCTAACTGATTTTGTCCGCATACTGTCTGAGGGAAATCTTAACTGCGTCTGTCTGCAACTACGAATCCTGTCTGTTTTTATCTGCATTCTGTACGCATCAGATGCTGACGGTATCTATTTGTAATTGCGGATACCGTATCCATCTGCATCTGTACGCAATGTCGACCTATAGAAATTTGTCTGCAACTATGGATACGATTCCTGCCTGTTTCAGATAGGAGTTGAATTTTTTCTTCAACGTTGCTGTTAGAGCGAACAGGATTTCGTTAGATATTACCAGCAACTATATAACAGCAACGTTGAAGAAATAGATTCAACTCCTATCTGAAACAAACAGGAATCGTATCCATATAGTTACAGACAGATTCCTATAGGTTGGCATTGCATACAGATGCAGATGGATGCGGTATCCGCAATTACGGATAGATACAGTAAGCATCTGATGCGTACAGAATGCGGACAGAAACATACAGGACTCGTATCCGTAGTTGCAGACAAATTCCTATAGGTCGACATTGCGTACAGATGCAGATGGATGCGGTATCTGTAATTACGGATAGATACCGTCAGCATCTGATGCGTACAGAATGCGGACAGAAACATACAGGACTCGTATCCGTAGTTGCAGACAAATTCCTATAGGTCGACATTGCGTACAGATGCAGATGGACGACGATTCGCGACCACGCCGCTAGGCGGCGCATGATGAAAAGCGTTTCTCACATTTAAAATACAACCAGCCATAATATATAAGCAGGCGTTCTGTCAGGCGACAACCAGAAAAATTACAGTGTCGTAACTGGAGGAATCCCTTCTCCTGGCGTTTAAAGGTAGAATCTACCTGATAACTACAAACCTTCCACAATGTACATGTATTTGCAGTAATAAGAAATGAATAAAACGCATTTGCAGTTAGAAACGGATAGAGCGGGCAAATCATAATTGCATGCAAATGCAGATAGATATCCTGCCTGGTTTTGCAATCAGATGCGGATAGACATTCAAAACTGATTGCGTATAGAAACGGATAGGATTCGTAATTACGTTTGCGGATAGATTCGGATAAGTTCCGTTCCGTATAAATGCAGATAGATATTCTGTCAGGTTCCGCAATCAGATGCGGATAGACATTCAAAACTGCTTGCGTATAGAAACGGATAGGATTCGTAATTACGTTTGCGCATAGATTCGGATAAGTTCCGTTCCGTTAGGAATCAGTTAGATGCAGTTAGCCATGCATGCCATACCTATCCGCTTTTACGGCCAGAAGCCGATAGATTGCGTAACCTGTTCCTAACCGTATTTGCCCGTAATTGCGTGGATAGAAACACACAATTTTGCTGACAGAAACAGATAGGTGCGCGTTCTGACCGTTTCTGTCCGGAATTTTTACCAGGGTACACCACCGTGCGTCCGTGTGAGCAATTCAGTGGTGTGTGTACGTGTACAGAGTTTCGCGTTGTCACCACCAGTGGCACCACCTTACGTGGTGGTGTAGGGAGCAGCATATCTGTCTCTCTTCCGATTGGTCGGCCCCCTCTCCAGCGCCAGCAAGAGGGGTAGAGAGTTGCGAGGTTGGCAGAACTGAGGACGAAGTCCGTTAGACTCTTGTAGAGACTCGTGGCTATTGCGTGGCTTGCAATAAAGTGATATTATATTATTAATATTTCGAGTGTGTAATCAGTCATTGATTCCTCTCATCGATACATCGGTAGTAGGCCGACACCCGGAGGGACAATCGACCTCCTGCGGTACCAAATTCCTACATTGGTGACCCCGACTAAAAAACAACGGTTCCTGCGCTACCGGAACCCCGAGCCAGAGATAAATCCTCGTGCGGACCAGCCTTCCCCGAGGAATGGACGCAGAAGTCGCGGATTGAATTACCGCAGCATCAGGTTGCACCTTTGTGCCCGCGTCCCTGACTGTTACTTGCCTACGTTGCAGTCAGCCAGCCTTGCCGCGCCGAAACGATATTCGGGCGGCCATTTTTGCCGCGTTTTTTTTTTTGCACAAGGCACGAGGCGGATATATGCGACCGGCCTTTCTCCGTCGCCGCCATCATCGCCCTATCACGATCATCTTCTTGGTGTACGACCGGCCCTTCCCCGCCGCCTGATCTGCCGTAATTGCGTGAAGCCAACGACACCGGCGCCTTGGATTCCGTCGTCGTTGAGACACTAAATGCGTGAAGCCAACGTCTCTGGCGCCTTGGGTCCCATCGTCACCGGGGCTTTGGATTCCATCGTTTACCTGACTACAATAATTTAGAAGTAAGCTAATAATCCGCCGCGCACCGTCATTTATATTGTACAACGCTCGTGTCGTATAACGCTTGTGTCGTATAACGCTCGTGTCGTTTACCGCTTTAGTGTCGTTAACAAATTAAGTAAATTTCAAACAATGTCGGACGCGGCTCTTACAGCCGCCGAAGCCCGCGCGGAAGCAGCCAATACCCGCGCGGAAGCAGCAGAAGCTCAACTCGCGCAATTACGAGCTCAGCTGAATGCACAGAATCCCGACACAGCTACCTTAAACGCGATTGATAATATTCAAATTCCGCGTATAGATAATTACAGGGTTCCCAAGCTTCCCCCGTTTTCACAAGTCGACCCAGCATTGTGGTTCATCCAGGCTGAGATTTCCATGAGAAATTCGCGAATCACTGTAGGTTCCACCAAGGCCGATATCGTCCTTGCCGCACTAGACGTCGAAGTACTGGATTGCGTAAGGGACTTAATTACTTTAACCCCTTCCCCAGCAGATATTTATGAACAGATAAAAGCTCGAATTATCGCGACATATGCACCTTCGGCCGAAACCAAATTGAGAAAACTTTTAACGGGACAAGTCGGGACCGTCGGAAAACCTTCATTAATCCTCAGTCGATTGCGCGGGCTTAATAGCGGAAAGGTAGATGATAGTATAATAAAATCAATTTTCCTGGATCAATTACCACGTGAACACCGCGCGATTCTGGTAGCTACGGGAATTACCGACCTCAACCGTCTCGCCGAAGTCGCCGACCGAATGGCTGAGAGTACTCTCGGAGGCGAGTCTTACGCAGCCGCCGTAAACAAGGGAAATATACCCCCTCCCGCAAAAACCGAGGTACGGCAACTTGTCGATCAAATGGCCGGTATGATGGCTTCATTTAAAAAAGAAATCGAAAATCTAGGAAAAACATTAAATTCGCGTTCGCGATCCAATTCCCGTAGGCGTAGAACCTCAACCTCGCCAAGCAAGGCGGTTACTCCCGCGCTTTGCCCGGCACATACCAAATACCCCGATAATCCGACTTCGTGTCGAACGTGGTGCTCAAAATATGAGACTTGGAAAAGCCAAAAAAACTAGGCCCGCCTCGCCGTTCGGAGACGGTCGGCGAGGGCCATCAAGCGTTTAACCGTCTCCATGTCCGTGATCGCACCAGTGGCCAAATGTTTCTTATTGATACAGGCGCGGATATTTCCCTGGTACCCGCCGTTAATGGGATCAAAGGAAAACCCTCCGAGTTAAAGCTCTTCGCGGCAAACGATACACGTATCGATACGTTTGGAGAATCGCTTCGCGAACTCGACTTCGGTTTAAGACGGCCAATTCGATGGAATTTTTGCATCGCCGCGGTTCCGTACCCCATCATTGGCGCCGATCTACTATCGCACTACGGGTTAATAGTGGATTTAAAACGACGACGTCTTATAGATTCCACTACTAGATTATATACTCTCGCGGCTAAAAAACCAGGCCCTGTACATTCGATCAATACACTAAATCCCTCTTCTGAGTTCTCCAAAATACTTAAGGACTTTCCGCAAATAACAGGAGCCCTTCCTCTTACCCCGCCGTCCAATTGTGACGTGTTTCACCATATTATTACCACAGGCCCTCCAGTCGCCGAGCGCGCCAGGCGCCTTCCTCCTGATAAACTTAAGGCCGCAAAGGCCGAGATCAGGGCTTTAGTCGAGGCGGGCATTTGCCGCCCTTCTAGCAGTCCATGGGCCAGTCCCATTCATTTAGTCCGTAAAAAAGACGGCACTTGGCGGGTGTGCGGCGATTATCGCGGTGTAAATGCAATCACGCGACCTGATAGATACCCCACCCCCCACCTGCATGACTGTTCCGTCAATCTACACGGTAAAACAATTTTTTCATCCCTCGACTTATATAAAGCATATAATCAAATTCCAATGGCCCCCGAGGACATTGAGAAAACAGCCATCATAACTCCTTTCGGGTTATTCGAATACTTATTCATGACCTTTGGCCTTCGTAATGCCGGTCAATCCTTTCAACGTTATATCAATCGCGCCTTAGGCGATCTAGATTTTGTGTTTATTTATATGGACGATATCCTAATTGCTTCCTCTTCCCCAGAGGAGCACGCTAAACATTTACGCATTGTATTCCAGAGGCTTAAAGAGTTTCACCTCCGCCTTAATGTGGAAAAATGCGTGTTCGGTGTACAGGAACTAAAGTTTCTCGGGTATATAGTAAATGGTAAAGGAATCAGCCCTATCCCTGAAAAAGTTGAGGCGATTACCAAATTTCCGAAACCCAAAACTATCGCCGATTTACGCCGTTTCCTCGGCATGATAAATTTTTACCGTCGCAACATTCCGCGCGCGGCAGAAGCACAAGCACCACTAAATTCATTATTAGTTGACTCGCGTAAAAACGATAAACGTGTAATTGTATGGTCCGACGAATTAACCGAAGCGTTTGAAAAGACCAAAATCGGCCTGGCTAACGCTGCAATGTTGGTGCACCCTCATATTGGCGCGGAACTCCGTATCGTCGCGGATGCCTCCGATTTCGCCATGGGGGCAGTTCTTGAACAGAAAAAACGGGATACTTGGGAGCCCCTAGCATTTTTTTCGCATAAATTCTCCCCTGCGCAAACGCGGTATAGCGCTTATGACCGCGAGCTCACAGCAATTTTTGAATCCGTTAAATACTTTCGTTATTTCGTAGAAGGTCGTGAGTTCAAAATTATTACTGATCACAAACCACTCGTGTATGCGTTTATGCAACGATCCGACAGGGCGTCCCCGCGACAACTACGCCAATTGTCATATATCGCGCAGTTCACAACGCATATCGAACACGTCGCTGGTTCACAAAATGTTGTCGCGGATTCGCTTTCGCGGATCGATTCCCTGCGTTTGCCGGTTGAATTCAATCTTAATGAGCTCGCCGAACTGCAAAAGAGCGACGAGCAACTCCAATTGATCGCTAACGCCCCTGATCACCCGTTAAAATTAAAGAAAATTCAGTGGGGCCCAGATCACACAACTGTATATTGCGAAATCTCAGGCGAAGCTATTCGGCCATATGTCCCCGATAGTCTCCGCGTTAGAGTATTTCAAATGTTTCACAACCCCGCCCATCCTAGCGGCAAAATTACGGATCGCACTATTCGACAGCGTTATGTCTGGCCTGACATGCACCGCGATATCGCTAAATGGTGTAAAAACTGTATCGATTGTCAGCAAGCGAAAATCTCTCGTCACGTTAAACTAACTCCTGAGCACTTTGTCGCTCCCGACGGGCGATTTGATCAGGTGCACATTGACATTATCGGCCCTCTCCCTCCTTCTGAGGGTTACTCTTATTGCCTCACTATGATCGACAGATTTTCGCGTTGGGCCGAGGCAATTCCTCTTAAAGATATCTCCGCACAAACCGTTGCTAGAGCATTTTACGACGCGTGGATTTCCCGTTACGGAACCCCCCGATTACTAACTACAGACCAAGGAGCTCAATTCGAATCCCGCCTATTCGAGGCGTTGCTCTCATTAATCGGTTGCGAACGAATTCGTACAACCGCCTACCACCCGGAGTCAAACGGCATGATTGAACGTTGGCACCGGGTGCTTAAAGCCGCAATCATGTGCCATGCCGATGCGTGCTGGACGCGTACCTTGTCTACCGTTCTATTAGGACTTCGATCGCACGTCCGCGCTGACACTAATGCGTCACCCGCCGAATTCATGTTCGGGACAACTTTACGGCTTCCCGGGGAATTCTTCCTCCCCGACGATTATACGCCAAACCCTAATTACTTTCTCGAAGAGTTCCGCGAATATATGCGCCAGGTCCGTCCTGTTCCCGTTACGCACAAACATAAAAAACGCGCCTTTTACTTCAAAGACTTATATAATTGTACTCATGTATTCTTACGCAATATGGCTAAAAGGGCTTTAGAACGTCCATACACTGGTCCGCACAAGGTAGTACAACGCATCTCTGAGCGCGTATTTAATATCGACATCAACGGAAACACTAAAAGCGTGTCCGTCGATTTATTAAAACCGGCATATTTTGTTCCGGACGACCCCCCTACGGCCCCTGAAAACACAAATGTAAATCCCCCCGTACTTAAGACTTATTCTCGTAAGACAGTCACGTTTGCGCCGTCCACTAAACCAAAGTGATTTAATTAATTGTAAGACCGAATTTTACTCTATGTTATTAGATATAAGTCGGCTCAAATTACGCTCAAGCGTATAATATATTTTAAGTTAAGGTTTTGTCAACCTCGTACAATAACACCTGGCCAAACGCATTAGCTCATTTGCTCATAGTGCAATATTATTTAGTATTTATTTCGTTAACACTCGGGGGGGAGTGTGTAGGGAGCAGCATATCTGTCTCCCTTCCGATTGGTCGGCCCCCTCTCCAGCGCCAGCAAGAGGGGTAGAGAGTTGCGAGGTTGGCAGAACTGAGGACGAGGTGGAGAACTATCGATAGTCGTCACTATCGATAATTACCGATAGTTTGATATCTAACTATCGATAATTATCGATAATTATCGATATTTAGATAAAATGTATCTATAAAACGTATTCTGTATTATATAATGTATTTTAAAAATACAAAAATAAAGATACAAAGTAATAATACAAAAGTTTGAATATAAATTTATTTTTAAGGAAATTAATCAAAGTTTTTAAGGATTATAATAAAATTTTGTGACAAAAATTTTTAATGAAAAGAAAACAAAATTTGTTTTTATGCTTATACAAAATGAATAGTATATATAGTATATAGTATCGCAAAAATCAAGAAAATTTATTGAAACAACCACTGGTTTTTGCTTAAAAAAACCAGAATATCCACGTTTTTGGGTTTTATTCTTGACCGTTTATCAGATATTATTTGTCCCGTCTTACTAAAAATCCTTTCAGATTCCGTTGAAGATGCTGGTATGCATAAATATTTTTTGCATAATTCCGGTAAAGGACTTAACTCCTCGTTAACCTAAAAGTATTACAATAATTATTATCAAAGCATTATCAACACGGAGAGAATTTTCTCTTAAAATTTACCCTGAAATCATGGTAGTTGTGGGACATGTACCACCAAGAATTTTATGTGAGCTATTCTGATTAATATCCACCGTAATAAGAAATATTAATATCTATTTCATTAAAATATAAAATATATTTGATTAATTTTACTAAAATATATCTAGAAAATTTCAATAATTTTTCAATATTTACCAATCTGCATGGTAATTTTTATCACGTTCGTAAAATGTCTTTTGTATATTTTAAAAATCTCTTGGTTGTCAAATTGTCCCAAGT
Source organism: Temnothorax ravouxi (assembly GCA_030770255.1). NCBI lineage: Eukaryota > Metazoa > Arthropoda > Insecta > Hymenoptera > Formicidae > Temnothorax > Temnothorax ravouxi. The sequence goes on from JASTWP010004374.1 coordinate 229,413, forward strand.
TTGTAGTGAATTTAAGGGTAAAATATAACAAAAAATTTTCTCCGTGAAGTATTATAATAATTATCAAAATAAAATAATGTTGAAAAATATATGTACCTTCCAAAATAAAAGTGGATCTGTATTATCAGGTGAATTATTTCGTTCTAAATATTGTCTTTTTCTCATTATGACATCTGCTAGAATGCTTTTCGATTTTTCTTCAATTCTTTGTTCAATGAAAGAGAAAAGAGATTTTTTTGGAGGTGAAATTGTTACCAAAGATTTTTTTTGATTTTCATTTAATGTCTTCATTAAGATATTCATTTCTTGTTCGAGAAAAATTGTTGCCTGATTTGCATTATCTTGTGATCTAAAACCTTCTTTTTTAAATCGGGGGTCCAAAATAGTAGCGATTCTTGTTATAGTTCGAGTTTCATAAATAAAAAGTCTTTTCTTCACGGATTCTATAAGGTTCGAACAAAACATTTGACCTTCTTCTGATGTAATTTTTAATAAGAGATTATTTAAATTATTATATATGCCAAAAGTAATCGGGATAATTAGTGAGATTGTTATATTTTCTGAACTTGATACTCTATTTGTTGCCTCATCAAAACAGTCTAGACAATCATTGATGTCAGTCAAGATCGTTATTTCATCTGCTGTTAATACAGTAGGTGCTTTTTTTATTTTTAGAAGAGTCCGATTGAGAGCATTCTTAGTTTTTAGTATTCTTTGTATCATATGTAATGAGCTATTCCAACGAGTTGAGACTTCTTGAATTAATTTATATGAATTCTCTGTCATATTTTCCGGCTCAATAATTTGCTCTTGCTTAAAAATTTCTGTTGCAACTGAGCTACTTTTAATAAACCGTACGATGTCTTTACATTTATTTATAATATCTTTTATACACTCTAATTTTAAATTATCTTGTACAACTAAATTTAGTGTATGCGCATAACATGAGAGATGCCTTTTTTTTTAAAATTTCACACGTTTTAATCATATTTGTAGCATTGTCTGTTACAATACAAGTAACTTTATCATTAATGTTCCACTCTTGAAAAACTTCTAATAAAGCATTGGCTAAATTTTCAGCTGTATGATTTTTAGTTAAATATTTGGTGGATAATACACAATTCTTTAATTCATAATTTGTGTTTATAAAATGGCAGGTTATTGTTATATAAGATTCTGTGTTCACTGATGTCCAACAATCTGTCGTAATGGCCATATAATTTATATCATTTAGTATTTTTTTTAATTTATTCAATCCTTGTGAATAAAGGGTTTTCAATAAATTTTCGCGTATTGTAAATTTGCTAGGTAAAACATATTTTGGATCGAGAATATAAACGAACTTTTTGAATCCAGCATCATTTACTATATTAAATGGTTGCAAATCAGTTGCTATCATCATAGCAAGCGCTTTATCTAAATCTGTCTTTCTTTGAGAGGAACTTTCATAATGTATTGCTCTCTTAAAAATAGGACTAATTGATCGATAACTTGAACGTACTGAACTTGGATCACTATTTGAACTAGTGCTTGGAATTTCTTCAGAGTCTATCTTGTTTTGAGAATGAAATCTCTTTATGTGATCGGCTAAATTACTAGTATTACCGCTAGTTTTGTATTCTTTCCCGCATGTATTGCATTTAGCTAGTTTTTTATCCTGTGATTTTGTGAAATATTTCCAAACCATAGATATTTTTTTTCTCTTGTTTCTTTGATTAGTACTTTCAGAAGTACTGCTTGTAGTGCTTGTTGCTTCATCTGAGTCACTATCACAGGTTATTACATTTACTTCCACTTCCTTCTTATTTTCTAGATCTGTATAAAAAGTTAATATATAATTACATAGATAATAATATATTTCTTATATCTTAACCTCAATTATTATACTCACCAGCTTTATGTTTTTTCATTTTCTTTTTTTATCTTTCTAGTCACGTCACTTCAAAAATTGATGACTTATTTGACGTGTTTTTGCACGAAACGAATGAATTTCAGAAATAAGCGTCACTCTTTCCCGTGAAGCGAGATATTAAAATATTTTTTTGTTTAACCTGTTTTCGTCAAACTTAAGACGATTTAGCATTTCGAGCGGTTCTATAGACTCTCGTCAGTCTCCTCGTCGTTCTCGATCTCGACGTCCGACGACTGTGTCAGATCGTCAGATGTTTCAAAATTCACCGCCAGCGCTGGGCTGCGTTCTAAAATCTATAATTTAGGTCACGTATCACTATATAACACTTGAATTACCGATTTTGATTGAATTTTGGAACGCCGGTGTGAACGCAACCCTGGGAATTTGGCAGTGAGGTAATAAAACAGATATTAGATAACTCTCCATTAGACATCTCGTTAAATCCATGAGAACAGAGGTAAGTTTTATTATTGTAAACGACGCTTAAGATTATGCAAGTTAAGGCCCGGTGTTTACGATGCAAGAACTGTGTCCAAGTTTTGGCTTAAGCCAATGAAACTGCTACTTTTCTGTAAGAGCTTCAAGTTGATTAGCTTAACTTGAACACAGTTCTTGCATCGTGGACACCGGGCTTAATGCCCGTATCACAGACTACGTTTACATGACACCGTTAATCAGGTTTTATAACATCGGTAATTGTCAGGAAGACTAATCGTAATCATTCTTCAGAAGAATGGAATAGCTATGATTGACCGGCCTAAGAACTACCGATGTTAAGCCCGGTGTCCACGATGCAAGAACTGTGTCCAAGTTTCGGTTTAAGCCAATCAACTTGCAGTTCTTACAGAAAAGTAGCAGTTTCATTGGCTTAAACCGAAACTTGGACACAGTTCTATTATCGTGGACACCGGGCATTATAAAACCCGATTAACGGTGCCGTGTAAACGTAGTCACAGACCGCTGTTACATGCCACTCTTAATAACATCAGTAGTTCTTAGACTAGCCACGTCTAGTGACTAGAGTCTAGTGATAGACTCTAGTCACGTCGTCGGTCGGTATTCATAGTCGGATCTTATTTCAAGACCGTCTTAAGTAATGTCTTCAGGCACTAATACGGCTCTGTGATTGGCTTATGACATCTTAAGATAGTACTTAAGATGGTCTTAAATATAAGAATCGACTATGAATACCGGCCGTGTCATGTGATCCGTTTTGTCGCTCGAACGGTCGGTTTCAGCGGCTCGTGAAAATCCAGCTTAAGTCTTTGTCTTATGTTAACGCACAATACTGTACAGTGGGCTTATATTTATTGTAACTGTACAGTATTGGGAACGGGCAGAATGACGTCACTGACCAATATGGCGGCCAAAAGCCGGCTCATATACACGTGGAACATATGTGTGTGTGCTCACAAACACACATATTGTTTCGCGTGTATATGATCCGGCTTTTGGCCGCCATATTGGCCAATGACGTCATCATGCCCGTTCCCAATTGTGCGTTACATAAGACAAAGGCTGGGTTTAGTGAGGACGAAGTCCGTTATGCCCGTATCAGACTACCGACTGCAAAGGCCGACCCGACTGCCGATCGCGACTGCCGACTCACATCTAGCCAATAGACCATGGTCTATTGGCTAAATGTGAGTCGGCAGTCGCGATCGGCAGTCGGGTCGGCCTTTGCAGTCGGTAGTCTGATACGGGCTTTAGACTCTTGTAGAGACTCGTGGCTATTGCGTGGCTTGCAATAAAGTGATATTATATTATTAATATTTCGAGTGTGTAATCAGTCATTGATTCCTCTCATCGATACATCGGTAGTAGGCCGACACCCGGAGGGACAATCGACCTCCTGCGGTACCAAATTCCTACAGTGGCGTTTGCTTTAGTCTACATTACCGACGTCGAGGAAGTTCGGCCATCGCTATAGGATCCCCATAATGAGCTGCAGCCAATATCGGCGTGATTATACGCTCCTACTTGTGACTTGAGAAGAGTCTCGACGTGATTAAACATGACGGAGATAGAATGGTAAGAGAATTAATTTTCGTTCAAGTGTCTGCTCACGCTGTTGTTCTTGATATCATATAATAAAACCTTGATACTCTAACATAAGAAAATCATACAAGAAACTTTATTGCAGGATATCAAAGCCCATGGAATATGGGACTGTAAAGTTTGCGTGCCTAGAAGAAACTATGGATCATCCTTTGAAACCAGTTGTAATCACTGTAAGAATAACCTCTCTTTTACTGGAGTATCACAAATATTTCCATTTCTACAATCATAGAAAATTTTTTTACAATGATATAGCTGATTGATGGACGTAGCGCAGCTAGACGCAGTGCGTTACGAAGTACAAGCACCGGTTCCTCTACTGGAACACCTACCCCAACGCACACACCAATTCCTGCAAATCCACTGAGCGATCCATTGTTAAATCATCCTTCCCTGGATGGTTCTGATCCCCTTACACAATTTGTTCGAGAAGAATTGGATCCTCTCTCTAAGATGGCTGCAGATGAAGTAATATATATAATTTACAATATTTTTATTTTAGTGTCTTTATCATAATGTGTTTATTATCTATGTTATAGTGGGATTATTCTAATGTTGCACCTGCGAGTAAAAAATCAAAAGATATGGCAGAGGAGTTGGTAGAGCCATGGTCTGTTAGACGTTCCGCTATATTGAGCAAATACACAACTTCCGAAAAATTATCGATTGTAACCAGTTTCTTACCAGGTGGAGAGAAAGGTACATACTTACTTTTTCAAAAAATTAACGATTAATTTAATTTTGTAAAATTATTTAAATACAGTATTGTTTATTTTAAATTGTCGCAATATTGCTTTATCACAGTTGTAGTGAAAGTTCAGCCAAGCGGGCCGATGGTCGACAAGGTAAAAACGCGACTTGAACAATTAGATGACTTTGAAGAGGGTTCTGTCAGGCAAATGTTGGACTTGTCGCAGCAACAGTATACCGCGCGAATCGAACAATTAAACAATGAACTAGTACAAGCGTGGCATTCGGATCAAAGAGTGAAGGCGCTCAAAATTGCAATACAGGTTTCGATACATTTGTTCATCTTCTATCAGAGAGCTTAGAGCAAGAAACTTACGATTTAGATATTAATGCTAAATTATTTCAGTGTGCCAAATTATTAGTAGATACGTCTGTAATGGCTTTTTATCCGAGCAAGTTTGTTCTCATCACAGATATTTTGGATATCTTTGGAAAACTTGTGTACGAGAGATTGAAAGTGAAGGCTGAGTATTACAAGTAATTATTATATGTATTTTTTAACTTATTTTTTAACTGCATTTTATATTTTTCTGATTATCGCACAGTTGCTAATTTGTGATATTTCTCTCGTAGACCAGGAAGTAAAGTACCTACGAGCTTGCCCGATAATTTCACACCCGATATGGTTCCAGAGAATGCAAAGGAAACGTGTCGGAATTGGTTTTACAAGATAGCTTCTATACGCGAACTAGTACCGCGTTTATATGTTGAAATGGCGATAATAAAATCTTACAGTTTTCTAACGACGAGGTAAGACTCTCGTAATAGACATTCATAATATTATGATAATATAAAAATTAACATATTAAAACAATATTTTTATTTTAGCGAATTTAATACTGCTCTACTACGTATAACTCGTATGATAAGAGGTATCGGAAATCCGTTGATAGCGGTTTACGCGAGATGTTATTTATGTCGCGTGGGATTGGCATTGAACCAAACATCAGATTTTGAGTTTGTGAGGGAGAATTTGTACGACTTTCTCTTTACATATCAGCAGCTATTTGGTACTGCTGTGAAAAATGAAATAATGAAACAAAATGTCACCTTGCATTCGTATCTTAATTTGTACTCACCAGCTTTGGATTGGGTCGTACAGGTTTTGGTGGCAACATCGCCCGAGAGCCTTCTTGAAGAGGTTTTATCTCGATGTAAAAAGCAAGAGAAGGGGTAAATAAATAGGTATTTTATACCTATTATACCTATATATTTATATCTTTAATTTGTCTTTAATCTATTAATTTTTACGTAATTGACATATACATGTTTCCAGATCATTATTATTAAATACAGTACTGACTGCATTTAAACCGACGTATATTGCTGCACGTGCAATGGACTTCGTCAATTTAATAGTAGCGAGCGAAGACGATGGTACTGAGATTAAAAAATTAAGAAATGTATATGTATTTAATTTAGAGATATTACAGGATTTTCTTTTTTTACCTCGATAGGATATCCTCAGTATCTCTTATATCGAAGTTTAGGAGAATGTCTTGTGCGAGAATCTCCGCCGAAAGAAGATTGTCAATCGGTGCTTAACGTGATATGGAAGTATATAATGGACCTCACAGATCTCAACAAATTCATGCATTGCATCGAGATTTGGATTCAGTTCACCGTTATACACTTTTCTGTAAGTTGTATGAATAATATAATACTTCATATCAAATTAAATTATTATAATAGGGGTACTCAAATAAGTTAAAGTTTAACGGTTTGACAGGTTATGTCGAGTTAAAGTCGGGTAAAAAGTTGATTTTTGAACTTTTAACCCAAAGATTAATGTGATAGGTTAATAAAACACTTATATATTTTGCATATAACCTTAAAGAGTAGCGGCGTAGCGCGCCCAAAGTGTAAAAAATTAATTTTTTACCCGACTTTAACCCGACATAACCTGTCAAACCGTTAAACTCTAACTTATTTGAGTACCCCTAATATGTAATATGTGTTACAGGTAAACGAATTAAATTTGTTTTTCGGCAAAATCATAGACCGGCTACGACCAAACAAAGTTTTCGAAAATTATTATCCACAGTTGCAGAATATTGTTGAGAAGATAGTCACCCACACGCAAGATTTTGAATCGCTGCTTGCCATAGTAACTATCCTTGCATTTATATAACCGCACATTATTCGTATTTATTTAATAAATTATGTTAAAACGTTCGATCTATCACAAATAATCTGACAATTTTTGCAGGACAATTTTTTACCCCTAATTGACTTGTTTCACAAAGAAAGTGTTAAGGTTGAAGTTTGTAAAACTGTTATAGAAGGATTAAGTGCACAAAGCGGGCCTATTACAGATCCTATTATTATAAACGCTCTGATGTTTATCGCAAGGATAATGCATGATTCCGTTAGGTATGTCAATTTAATTTCGCGATTATACAGTTTATTCTGATTTTTAAAATCAAACAGTGCTCTGACCGTCGAAGATGAGAAACGACAGATCGGACAATTAATATGTGGCCTAGTGCAACGAGTAGATTATGGTCGCGATTTTGAGAAGCAGCTTAGTTTCTACGCAGAGGCCAGGGCGGCATTTCCTAATCTTGATAGCGTTCATATACAACTTGTGCAGGTATGTAATACATACGTGGGTAGTCTGAGAAGTTTTGAGCCTCAAACCTTATTTTTCGGTCAAATTCGGTCAAATTTTCCAACATAGTCTCCTTTTAAGTCGATGTTAGACTCAAAACTTTTCAAACTACCCTCGTATACTGTTCTTCCTTTACAGGAAGAACAGTTGCTAATTTATATCAAGATAAAAACTTTTAGTGGCTTTTGTATTCAGTGCGTGAATAGATTATCAGTTGATACCAGAAAGATAGTACGTGGCCACCATACGAGGAGAACGTCGGCATTTGTACGCGCCTGTGCTGCATTCTGTTTCATCACTATACCGTCGTTAACTTTAGTCCATACACGCCTGCAATTGTATCTACTGTCTGGACAGGTCGCCCTATTGAATCAATGTCTAGGCCAAGGTGCGAGTCAAATTAATTTTTTTTTTAACATTAACATATAACATATTGCTTTTATTTATCTCGTCAATTTACGTACGTAAACCGGCATTTTTTCAGCCGATGCCTGCTTTAAGGCCGCTTTAAGTTTAGTTCCAGAAATGCCGAAAACCATCGATATCGATGGAAGACAGAAAAGCTCGCAGCCGTATTTGCTCTCATACTTATCGAATTTCTTGTCTACATTATTAGTAGTTCCCGTAAGTATACTGATATGCGCTACGTTTTAATTTTGATTTTATAAGATTGCTTTGTACTATATCAGGATAGCCCAGAGCATGGTGTCCTGTACTTGATGAGAGGCTTGCTCAATGCTGTTCAACGTTACTTCGAGGAGAATACCTCAACTAAACCATATTTGTATTTACGTGTACTCGATCTTCTTTCAACGGTAGCGCAGGAAAATTATCCATATCATATCGATAAGGTACCTCATACTTTCGTGCATATTTGAAAGAACAATTAAATAACCGTAATTTCATGACACTTAAAAATTAGGGAAATTAATTACGAACTAAGATCTATCACATAATCGCATTTTAGGTTGACTCAAATGATAAATTGTATGGATCTGATCAGAAATTTATTGGTGAAGTCAATAAAATATGTTCGAAGATTGTTGAGGAAATCTTGAGTCATCTCAAGTATCTTGGATCTACCGAGCAATTTGATAAACAATCGACGCTAGCACTCGAACTATTTAATTGCTTTATTATTCGTGCAAATTTACGGGATACTGCATTAGCGAATATGGCTGTAAATTTGTGGCACTTGTCACAACGATATGGTTCGGTGGATTCTAAAGTTACGGTAAATACGCATTTGCAGTAATCAGGAATTCGATTTTTAATACATTGTTTTATTTTTGTAATCTTTAATTATCTCGAATATTTTTTTTCAGATGAGGACGAAAGCTTACATGACACAGAAGAGTCATCATCAAGAATATGAGCATTTTGCCGAAATACTCAGGAAAATGTCGAGATGAAGGACATTGGAAGTTTTCGATAACAATCAGAACAGCTTAAACATTTTTTATTGGCAGTTTTTTTTAGAAAACATTTTGTAATTGTGCAATAATTTTTCCAATTATATCAATCAAGCCAATTAGCAAATAATAGCAGGAAGATAAAATAAAATATAAATTATAAAAATTGTTAATCACTTTATACTAAATTTTCTAAAATATAGCAAATTTTGTTCAAAATATTGAAATATATTATAAATAATCGATGTAAAAATTTATATTCAATAAAGATATCACTTACAGTTCTACATTTGTTACGGAATACATTCATATAATAATTTTGCACATTTTCTAGAACACATCGAACGATATTTGTTACATACATGTACAAGACAATACAGTTGATTAGTTCGTCATTAATTCGTCATTTGTCATAAACTATTCCATAATATAACTGCCATAGAAAAATAATGATTATTTATAGACTTCGTATATCTCTGTGAACACTCCATAATGGAAGACATCTGATTTGGAAGACACAAGAAATCACCAAGATTATTCTTATTTTTTTAACACGGAACGAAGCGCGTCCAGAAATATATCGGCATGACGCTCTGTGAAAGTCAACGCAGGCCTCAGCCGCACGGCTTGGCTACCGCATCCACCTGTCTGGATACCTAACAAGAACACGAAAAGCACGAAAACGTGAAAGATATTCTTAGCGCTCGCATTTTACATTGCGATATCACCTTACCTCTCGTTGCAAGTTTCTTGATGATGTTATCTCGCATTTCAAGCGAGGCGCAATTAAACGCTATGAAAGTTCCACGTCCACGCACTGCGCTGATTATAGCAGAATGCTCTTTTTGCATATCCATCAAATGTTTCAATATATAGTCGCCGACGCGCGTAACCCTATCCAAAAGATTCTCCTTTTTGATCGTTTTTATAATCGCTTCGAGCAGTATCACTTTGCCGGGATCTCCCATCCAAGTATTGAACACACGATATGACAGTTTCGGTCTGCGATGTGCAGAGCGAATTAAACGTTAATACTTAAAACACAACGTTATCGCTTTATCGTAAGAAAAAAAAAACATTTACTTTAGATCCTCCGAGTGATAATAACCGCCCATTTGCATTTTCTTGCTGAAAGTCATCACGTCGGGTGAGGTATCTAAATTGAAGTGTTCGTGGCACCACATTTTTCCCGTTGGTCCGCCACCAGTTTGCACTTCGTCGATAAGCAACGCAGCTCCATGCTAAAATATTTCAATGCAACATTTTAATGCAATATATCTTTTCTTACAACACACAGTGAGATAATTGTGAGCCGCATGCTTTACCTTCCGCGTCACGCGTTGAAGTTCCTGAAAGAATTCTGGCGACGCGTGATTATCGCCGCCTTCCGCTTGAATAGGCTCAATTATCACGCCAGCCACTGGTATTTTCTTTTCGTTTTTGTACTTCTCGAATAGTTCCTCGACCTGAAACATATCGTCATGCTCTTAAATTCTTCTCTCATATATGCGAAACGCTCAAAAAGACATTTAAGAGTAGTGACTTGACGATACCTCCACGAGGCAACGCTTATCTTCCTGCTTGTTTTCTCGCACGTTCTCCTCTAAAGGATATTTGTACTCTGGAAAAGAGGCGATAGGCCAGTCGAAAGCCGGTATATCCATTTTGTGAATGTACTTGCTGTGAGTCGTTGAAAGGACACCTAAGGTTCTTCCATGAAAGCTACCTAACGATATTAAATATTTCGTAAAGATTCCTAATTAAAATGAAACTTGTTTTCATTCGGACAGGTAACTGACCTTTAAAGGACATAATAGAGTATCGAGGTGAACCGGGAATTTGATTTATCATACATGACTCTATCTCTTCCTTCGTGAACGGCGCTCTTTGCCTTTGTTTCTCGGCGTACCAAATAAAAATATTTTTAAAAGCGTTCTCGTTAGAACAAGAACCGCACATCATTGTTGTGATGTGCGATAATCCGGGTGGTGCAAACTGCTCAAAACAATAATAATAATTCATATTTATATCGCGCGAAAAGTGATGGACGATAAAAAATTCATTATAATTTTACGATATATATATATTACCTCTTTCTTAAGCAGAACATCCTTTAATCTATTAGGCCAATCTTTCCCTGGAAAGACACCTAATGCAGGTCTATTCGCTATAATTTTCTGGAAAAAGACATAATATATCATTCACAATTTTTCGTACACGCTTGGACACCATCTACTCTACGTAGAACAAAATAATTCGTAATGTATTCCAAGAATATCGGATTATTAGAATTTAATCCAATATTGTACATATGCTGTATAAAGTTAAAACTCAAGTGATATATCATGCAGGAGGAGATTAGCATGTAAATTCCGTATATGAAAAAAATAAATACGGTACTCCGCGACGAAATGCCTTTTATATCACTCACTTGATTAACGGGATCGGCGAGAGCCTCCAACATAGCCGGATGATTGTACCCTAGGGGCATTGATGAGATTTGCATATAAACGTCCAGCAACACGTTCCCGTCAACGTCTATTATGTAATTACCGGCGGATTTTTCATAGTCTGCGAAGAATTGTACGGAAGACGCTTGCTGAAGTCACAGATTTCAACATTGTAAACCCATTTCGTCTCTGGCATATTTACAAAAGATATTTCGCATTATTACTCATATCTTAAATGTATAGGTACACTTCGATTCTACAATTATAGCAATTCTATGTAACAACGGTAAAGTTATAACTTTAAACTATTGAATTGAAATATGAGCTATAGGCGAAGCACTCAAAACATCAGCAGATAGCAATTTAATTGATAAATTATGTGATTACAACATCATGCCGTGACGTCACCCAAAGAATCAAGAGTGCCTGACGTACTTGAATCGTATTTAATTCTTGTAGCAAGCTGCGCGATCGAGGACCCGGTATCTCCGTCGTAAGTACCGGCCCTTCTGGTTCCTTCGGCACCGAACCGGTTAAGCATCTCTTCCACGTTGTAATGCCTGCACAACAACCATTATACTCTTATATTTAAATATATATATCCTTCTATGTACATACAATTTGAATATATACGCATTTTCTTCGCAGAGAAACATACACGTATATACATATGAAAGATTCTCTGCGTTTTTGGATTTTGCCGACATATCCATATCCGAGCAGAAAAACAATTTAACTCGCTAAATTGTTCAACAACTGCGGTGATCCAGTTCTATTGACGATAGTTAAGGCTGATTGCTTGATTTATTACTGCGATTTTACGTATTCGAACCCCCTCGTAAATCATTATGTTGCAAATTGCAATGTGCAATGACGTGATATACATAAGTCGCGGACGGTAACATAGAAACTAGAGTATGAATAAAGAAAATACTGATTGCAACGTTTTCCGTATTGGACAAAGAGACTATTAAAAGCAAGGAGTTCTGGATATAGAAATCGGAATTAAAAGATTAAATTCTCATTTAATCATAACTGATTATAAAATATAATAAACGTGATTTTGATCGAGAGAACATGTTTTGAATGAGCTCTCCTATCTTAGATATCAAATGTTTGTTTGATATCTGAGATACTTTATATCAGCAGATAGGACCCAATCGTTCAAATTTGCTAAGTAACAAAGTTGACGATACGCAATATGCTTACTTTCCGCGTTATTAAATATAGATTCCAAACAATTTGAGCTTTTCGCTTCCTTTTTCATCAGAATTCATTGATTGTTTAAATTTTTCGAAAATTTTATAACGATTCTATTTGGATTACATATATTTTGCTGGTACTTTTTATTTAATTTATTTTACCACTGAGGAAAAATGTGATTTTAAATATTTGACAATCGTTATTAATCTAATTAATCTATGTGTCAATATTTTTGATTTAACTTTTACTGTTTAAATCTCCGTTTTCTTATCGAGATGCAAAAATATTGAAAACAAGGATTTTCGGAAAGGATTTTCGGAAAGAATTCAAAGTCGGGAATTAAAAGATTAAATTCTCATTTAATGATTATAAAATATAAGATATAATAAACATGATTTTGACTGAAAGGACAAGTTTTGGGTGAGCTCGCCTATCTCAGATATCAAATGTTTGTCTAAGATACTTTATATCAGCACATATATGACCCATTCATTAAATGTTTATTTTTAATTAAACTTTATAAAAATAATTAATAAATTTGTTCGTTGAAATCTTAAATTTTTATTCATAGATAATTTTCTTTGCGAGAGAGAAGATTTTATAGTAGTGGAACTGTATTTTGTACAAAACTGATTTAAAATTAACATTACAACGTCCGAGATCGTGACGAAAGTAAACATTCTTTATCTGCGTGCTATTTAAAATTTCGGATGAGATAACGACGGAATAACGATGGGATATATAATGAAAGATACTTGTATTAATAGGACTCTTCACTAAAGATACAACGTTAAGAGTATTTTCGTTAAAAATGCACCGAGAACTACACAGTGAAAGAGTTAATATATTAATTTTTCTTTCAATGTTATTTATTTCTTTTTTGCCTTTTTTGCAATCGTTATGCACCGCACAGGGATTTAAGATTCGCGGACGGACGGCGAAGCAGCTGGAACAGAGATGAATTTATCGATTTTGTTACGGTCCACACAGCGTCCGCGATAGAGCGGCATGCATGCTCCCGAATAGATTCTTGTCATCCATTATGTGAACTACACCCATTTTCGAGTCTGACGAAGAGGAAGTATAAATACCGTTTAGCAGCCGTCGGAGCGAGTTCCGCCCACTCAACGCGCGGTGATACTTGTTAACGAGCATTTCCGTTTGAGACAAGAGCACGGATACAAGAGGGCTGTTCTCTCAGCAACGTCGTCTCTGCCGAAGGGATGGAGCCGTACTGGTTGCTGATACGCGCTGATAGCGTTCACCCGGTAAAATGAGCCGGAGAGTCTCGTGGGGGGGGGGAGGGGGAGAGAGAGAGAGAGAGAGAGAGAGAGAGAGAGAGAGAGAGAGAGAGAGAGAGAGAGAGAGAGAGAGAGAGAGAGAGAGAGAGAGAGAGAGAGAGAGAGAGAGAGAGAGAGAGAGAGAGAGAGAGAGAGAGAGGGGGAGGGGGGGGGGAGAGAGGGGGAGAGAGAGGGAGAGAGGGAGAGAGAGAGAGAGAAAGAGAGAGAACTCCTCTTGTGTGTCGCTCCTCGTCGTAGAGACTTATGATTGGTCTATTTCAGAGCGCTAAATACCACAAATATCAATATTCCATCCAATATACTATTTAAAAAGAAAAATCAGCACGTACTGCAAATATTTGGCAGCGCATGTGAAAGGTAAGTACCGAAGGTGTTCGAAGGCAAAAAAAACGTCGGTCTCTTTTCGCGATGCGAAAGCAGTCGCTGATTAAGGTAGTTCGATGATGAACGACTTTTGCCAAAAGTGATAGGTTTTATTTTTTATATCGAAAAAAGGAACTCTCCTGAATCGATTAAGCCCAGAAAAAAGATAATTCACCGTCCCGTTCTCAAGATATTTAATTTTAAAATTAGGTGATTTTAATGATTTTGACATTGGTCTAAGTCTAAGAGGAAAAGAGGTTAGTTTCCTATGAATAACACGAGTTTGCGAAAAATCTTTTGCCAAAAATGTCTGATATCGATGGAAAGAGGACACTGTGAGGAAGCTTATAATTGAAGGTGAACACGATCCACCGTACAGTTTTTTTTTAATTAATAATTAAAGTTGAAAACTAGTCAAGCGACGCGTTAACACACACTTTATTTAATCTATTTCAGGCAAAATATTATTCTACAACGTAAAAATTATTTACAAAATAATCTTTTTACGTCGTTACGAAGCTTTGCGATGCGTTATTCTATTTTTTATAATTATAAAAATAAAAAAATTATAAACATTGTTTTGACTTCGGCCTTTTATCATCGAACTACCTTAATGCGAGGTATCAAATTGTCCTTGCTTGCACAACTGTCTGTCTGTATATCATGTCGCTGTCAACGAATACCGTTGCGCTTCGTGTCAAGAATAGTACTACAATTCCAACGGTTTTACGTGGTGTGATACGGTGAAAGTGAAAGTACAAATTCGGGCTTTTCCCTGTTATGTTATATATTGTGCCACTTAAATGTACAACAAAATTTTACATATTTCCCGGAAAGAAGTCTTCCTTTTATTGTTTACCTGTCACACATGTTCGCGTATGTGTTTATCGCAGTCATTTATGCTAAGTTATGCCGCATAACTAATTTGTAATTTGATGTTAATTTGATGTTAATTTGATGTTAATTAAATTGGTATAATTAATTAATTAAAATAATAGAGAGATTCTATTATATGTCGTGCATATATTATTCACAAGAATTATCGAATTTCACGGCAATCGTTATTTGACTGCCATGTAACAATACATAATATGTATGTATGTACATATATCTGTATGGACACGTGCGCTCTCAGCACACATAGCTGAAAGTGTTTGAGCTGCGCTTGACCCCATTATGAAAAGCGGAAGGCAAATAACCAAATAACCAGTTATGATCGCCTTCTCGAGACAGACAGCATAAAGAAATCGATGACCGGACAGGTTTCGGATGAAAATAATGCACCAATTCGTCAGTCGGTAGATTTTGCTGGACAGAATAAGGATACCCACATTTTTCCCAAGGCTCGAATACGAACTTGGTGCTCGAGAACACGCGCGAGAACGCGAACGATCATTCAGACCTCCGGTCGATGATACGATTTCGAGCGGAATGTCGAATGGACCGATCGAGGATTTTCCAGCTTCCACACACTCGGATCATTCCCCACTATGTTAGCCGGGGCCCATCCGACTTCCTACCTGGAAACCACGCCTCAAGTCTTGTGTGCCCACGGCTGGAGGTGGCCGTGTTTTTGGGCAGCTCGGGCCGCGCGCGACGCGCACGCACATTGTCACTTGCATGAACGCGCTCGAGCGGGTCCGTCCGATTGTGCGGAACTGTCCTCCTGAGTGACTACCTGCGACCGCGAAGAGTAACCCCATCGGAACCGATCGCGTTGCCCGTCGATTTTCACCTGTTTAACAATCCGATCAGACTGAGCACGTGCACTCGAGTGAGTATGACTTTACATACATACAGAGTACAGATATACCCTACGTGTCGTAATTTACAATTTTAACGTACAACGAAGTACGAAAGCCGGCGAATTGGGTTCTGCGACCCAATCCGAAAACGCATTCAGACAACGACAACACGCGTATCTATAAAAGACGTCGTAAAGACATCTTTTAGACATGCGAGTTACCGGAGCATTTAATTGTAGGATCAACGTTGATTATTTCCAAGATCGATCACATAAGGATTCTCTGCCAGGAAGTTTTTATACGAAAAGTAATAGCCAATTATCGATAAATTGCGTTGGATCTTTTGCATATAATTTGTTCTAAGTAGATCGAAATTGCTCGCGACACGAAATCTCGTATTTAAGGTGGTTCATGCAGTACTTGCAAGTCAAAATAGGCAACTATTTTTATTATAGTAATAAATAAGTGTGATTTTTGTCCGTGAAAATCAGCATATAATTAGATTTATTATTTATGACATCTTTAATGTTATACGACTTCTACGTAATTAAAATATTGAGACAAAAGTCACATCTTTTACTAGAGTTGTGAGCCGTGTGAATATATGTACAACAGCAGCGCGGCAACGAATAAATGATGACATTTTATAACCTCATTGTATTGAAACTTGTATTTATTCAATATTGCAGATCTTGATGCAACTTAATTTTAATTCTTTTCAGAAATGGACGAATATTTTTATTTCACCCTTTGCTTTATTCAGCATCCAGAACATGGTAAACGAATGTTTTGAGATATGCGCTATACTCATCAGCTGACACATGCCACGTTGCCAAGCTGCCGCTAATGCCGCTCGAGTCCAGCCGTCAGTTCCGTGTTGTCGATTTTAGTCAATCGAAAATTACGTTTTATTTATATGGTACGGTCAATGAACTCGGGCTTTCATCCAGTATTTTGCAAAATGTTTATTGCATCGTTTCGTCAGTTTTTGGTTCGTTTATCTAGTTTTGAAGTAGGTATTGCAACTTTTGCAGCATAAGCGCTTTAACCTCGTTTTTCGGATAAGGAGTTCAAAAAACAAAAAATTTGGAAAAAAATTTAGTATTTTGGACGCCATTTTGTTAATTTTATTTTTATTTTTAATTTTTTAGGTATAATCAATAGAGGGAAGCCTAAAAAAAAGAAATATTCCTGAAATTTGCCAAAACCTTTATCCGTTCGATCGGAATCGTGGTAAAACCGTGGATTCGACAGTTTTCTTTATTATATTGGAACGCAGTTATTATTGATGTGGGAATGACTTTTAATGAATTTTCTCATTTTATAATGTTATAATTAATACCCTTAACAATAAAAAAGTTTTATGTTCATTCGTGGCCTTGTTATAAACAATTAAACACGAGCCAATTTTTGCATTTTCAACCCTTCCTAGTCCCCTTAAATTGACAAAGTTTACGGACATATATCTCCGGAACCAAACGGTAAAAAAATCCGAAATTTTACAGACACACGCGAGGAACGTTAATCTTTCATTTCATATTAAATTTTCCGGGCTAAGTACATATGACCTAAATGTATGAACCACCTTAAACTCGATTGCATTTGTAATCTCTATAGCTTGAGATAAATTTGTTCCATTCCCGCGACCTTGGCTTGACGTGGAAACAGGAGGCGTGTTAGTCTCCTTTTTTCCTTTCTCTCCCTTATTTTGTTATGTCGCCGTATTCTGAAACCGGTGTAACTCGGCGAACCCGATTTCAATGATTTCGCGGTTAGATGAGTCGTCGATCTCTACACTTGATATTGATAAATTCGGAAAACTACAAACAATAATGTGATTTAACTATTTATCAGAATACTATAAAGCGTGCATTGATCGTTAATAATTTTTTAATGTTTATTGTAGTAAAAAAACGATCTGGAGAGAGCCTCGAGGTTTCGCGCTTTCGTTTCCAACTCTTGTATTAACACAATTAATATAATTTATATTAATTTTAGGGCAACAAAGGTTTTGTAAGCGTTTATATATATCACGAGTTTATTAACCGATAAGGCGAACTGTGTGTACTCGCGAATAACCCATAATTTATGACTGCAACTTTCGAATCGCGCCGACCGACCCAATAATACGAATAAGAGAATACGATACAAGGAGGATTCAAATGCCGGTAACTTATGATCGCTTGTTATGCGGCTTATTGGCTTATCTCTACATTTTTTCCGCTTGCTCGACATATTTATGAATCGAGATATAATAAGCCAGTCAATAAAAATTTCACTAGGTTCGGCCGGAACACAAGTTTGCTAACGGGAGGTCTTGTACAGTTAGAACATAATTTAGAACGTGAAGAAAAGACAAATTGCCATAGCCCTATAAATCCGCCAAATTTAACGAAAGAAGGTGAATCTCCCCCATAACTTCAGGAAAGAATTAATCATAAACGATGTTCAGTGAAGGATAACGTAAAATTTTAACCATCGGAATCGCTTCTTTCCGGTCATTCGCTTCACGAAGGAATCCGGTATGATATTTGGCTTGTGTCTATTCCCGAAAGCTAAAGTACCACTTATCTCGCACTTTACGACCGCGATTAGAATCGCTTCTTCTAAAAATCGGCCCTCGTGGGAGGAATTTCGGTGCTAAAATCGCGGAACGGCGAGAAGATCGGGAAGGAGGGAGGAACACATTAGGGGTACTCAAATAAGTTAAAGTTTAACGGTTTGACAGGTTATGTCGGGTTAAAGTCGGGTAAAAAGTTGATTTTTGAACTTTTAACCCAAAGATTAATGTGATAGGTTAATAAGACACTTATATATTTTGCATATAACCTTAAAGAGTAGCGGCGTAGCGCGCCCAAAGTGTAAAAAATTAATTTTTTACCCGACTTTAACCCGGCATAACCTGTCAAACCGTTAAACTCTAACTTATTTGAGTACCCCTATTGTTGTCAGAACTAAACAGCTTTAGTGTGAAAAGTGTTAGATTTATACTTCCCATCGTTGTCCCGCTATGTCGTTTCGAATTCCATTATGTCGCATCTTCACCTATCTCGTGCGACTCGTCGAGGCGTCCCTTCCAAGAGCATTGGCTGTGATGCTCTCCTTCGTTTATCACTGCGATTTGATAGTACCAGCTTGCTCTCGGCGAAGGTTAACCGGCTCTGTTTTACATTCGATGAATCTTTTGGTTTTATTTAAACTACAGGGCGAATGTATCTCATTGTAGCTCCACGAATCCTGCTATGGCAGAGTCTCTTTTGACTTTAAAAAAATTAATATTAATATATTAAATTAATATTAATTATTTACGTATATGATACTCCTAACACATGATCGTTACACATATATTGTATTGTTTTTGTGGGGTCTCAATTTTTTATTGTCACAAATCTCATTTATGTAGTTAAGGAGGTTTGATGGCTACAACAAAATGCAGAGAGTTTCATGAAATTTTAATATGTTGTTCTGAAATGCAAAATAGAATTATGTGAATTTTTTAGGAATTTTTCACCGTTCCGTTTTGAAAAAAATCTACTCCAAAAATTTAAAAAGTACAATTTTTGGATTAGATTTTTTCAAAACGGGACGGTGAAAAATTCCCCAAAAAATCACATAATTCTATTTTGCATTCCAGAACAACATATTAAAATTTCATGAAACTGGCTGCATTTTTAACATAAGTTTTTATGGGAAATGATATATTGCATATACCTTCAGAATGAAATAAATGCAAGAAAAAATGCAAATGATAAGGAAAGAAAAATATGCACATGTAACTTAATAATTTACAAATAAATGAGCGAAAGAAAGGGGAAGATTACCGCACATTTCGTAGAAAAATTAATTATTAAAGCATAAATTGCTTGATTTTTCGTCTGCTAGACTGCCACGGTCGTGAACGACGTGAACAGCAGCACGCATTATATGCACGCGGCGACCAATCAGAGCAATCCCCTTCATTCCCACTACTTCAAACGCTAGTGCGCTGTTTCCAGAACCCCCGCGTCCCACTAATACTCCCTCCGATGAAGCCATCGAACCTCCTTAACTACATAAATGAGATTTGTGACAATAAAAAATTGAGACCCCACAAAAACAATACAATATATGTGTAACGATCATGTGTTAGGAGTATCATATACGTATATAATTAATATTAATTTAATATATTAATATTAATTTTTTTAATATTCATATTTTATCAGCATTAGGTATATTACATTATTAGATATTATATTATTGACGCGTTTGAGAATACAGTTATATCATCACGTAAAAAATTTACGGAACTTTATTACTTACCGTTATATTTATTTTCAAATCGAAGCATCTGTTGCGAATGATGGTTCTACCTGATTGATATTCAACTAAATATTCAACTTACAATTCAGCAGCTGATTGAGACTGCGGCACTTTAAATGGTTCATATTAGAGCCATATTAGAGTCTTCATGGAAGACCGTCACTTAAGATCATCACCATGTATCTCGTCGCGTGTCAAACAGCTGTCAATGACACGTGTACACTGTACACACGTCAATGAATTCGACTTCCGCTTTATGTACTAATCGACGTGTCAATAATAATCGATCAATAACGGCGATGAATTTTTATGAATAGCCGAAAGCAAAATGGATATTAAGATTTATTCTAGAAATAGATGAAAAAAAATTTTGTTTCGTCCGTTGAAAGAACGCGCTTGGGACGGTTTTTGGCGCCGATCCTAATCCTACGCTACGTGTATCGCTTAATAATACGTGACATAAGTGCCAACGACGATCTTCGCCATTATTGTCGTAACGACACCATTATGGCACAATACACGTTGCTTCACTTTCTTACGCAAGATTCGGCTTCTTCTAGCTGATTCAAGGACGTCCGTCATGATCTTATTTCATTGTAATCTTGTCCCCCGACACTCGAAGGCGGAACTCATTATTATGCGACACTACGACAGAAGCTTTGAACACGATGCCTAATTCCAGTTTGAAATAGATTCTCAGGCCCTTTACAGGTTCCTGAAAACTTCTCCTAAAAGTTAAATGCGAGATGAATGCAAAGTTTGATCGAGTTAATAATATAATTAATGCTCGATGTTGATGACATTGAACCGCTTCATTTGTTTAACGCGGATAGCTTTCCCAGACAGCACGCATGTCTAAAAAGAAGACATAAGATTTGCAACGTTTCTTTTTAGACATGCGTGCTGTCTGAGTTTCCTAGACTATATTCTATATAGTACCCCTAACAGCAAATGTATATTCTGAGAATGTTTAGAGGATATCGTAAAATATAAGATATTATAAGGACGTTCTCAGGATATTAAATACATCCTTAGTGTATTCTATAGATATATAAGATATTATTGCTGTTAGAGACATATATTAATCGATTCATTGTATTTAAAAACCAAATCCCCTTAATCGAACACGAATAAATAGGAATACTTTACTAATTGCTGTAATGGTTTCAGGAAAAAATGATCACCAGGCATCAACGAAACAACATTCTGCTCGTAATATTATACCTCTTCATGAAAGTAAGATCATTTTTTTAATAATTACGATAATTACGTAAACGAGATTAAAATTACTAACAGGACTTCCGTGCTCTCTTGATCGCATAAATAACGTTCCTCTTTTCATAAACTTACGTTTGAAGGAAATCTGAAAGGCCTTATTTTTGCCAGTGGCATCGAAAGTCCGACCGTACCAACTTGTTTTTCAATATACTCCTTAAATACGCCCAATAGTCTCGGACAATTCCGCTATTTCACAGCACTTTCCCAGCAGACGCGCCCTTAATAACTCACGCACGCGAGTAAAAGTTATAACGATGAGGCTACCCATTTAATGACATTGCGTATATAGCGCGATTGAAGAAAGGTGCAGAGTAACAGTTTCATTTTTTTACACAATACTTTTCTTATTCTTTCTCGCTCTCAAACCTACCTTCGTCGCAAATCTTTGAAAAAGGTGCCTGACGTGATCCATGCTCACGGAAGATTAATGGATCCTCCGTCGAGGAACTCGATGTGGAGGTTCGGCTATCCAAACCCCGTCAATTATAATGACAATGAGCTTTTCTGCGGTGGTTATGCAGTCCATTGGCAGCAGAATAAAGGCAAGTGCGGGGTTTGCGGGGACGCGCATCATTTGAGTCAACCGCGCCCACACGAGGCCGGTGGCGAGTTCGCAAATGGCATCATTGTTCGACGATACACCGTGGGAGAGGTAATGTAACTTTCTGATGTTTTCGTACGTTATTATTTGCACGCATGCAAATCTCATAGCAAGATTAATTAGCAATATTCTTAGACAGCCCTTGACAGCAAATGTATATTCTAAAAATGTTCAGAGGATATCGTAAAGCATAAGATGTTATAAGGATGTTCTCCATATATTAAGACATCCTTAATATATTCTATAGATATACAGGATATTAATGCTGTTAGGGGCACTATATTCAGAATCGGGACCTCTTTAAAGATAACTTTAAGACATCTTATGGCCCGATTTTGGACATGCTGTCTGGGTTATTTTTTATGTTCTTACGAAAAAAAAAAAACGCTTGTAAGAAACTTATAATAATATAAGTACAATGTCAGTATAATCTGTTTGGAGGAAATCGAAGTGGAGATAGAGCTAACGGCCAACCATAACGGCTGGTTCGAGATGTATATATGCCCCAAAAACGATCCGTCGCGCGTGACAACGCCGGAGTGTTTCGCTTCGTAAGTGATCTCTACGCATTCGGTACGTATAAGACTGCTGATGCTGTCGCTAATATCACTAATCGCACAGCTATCCCCTGTACATATCCGGGACGCAGAACGTACGTTTTGAGATTCCGCACGATACGGGGAAGAAGGGCATCATTAGGTTCACTGTAACGTTACCACCGTATTTAACATGCTCGCAGTGCGTCGTTCAATGGAATTATTACACAGGCACGAAATTTTATCGCGTATTACTTTTCGTCTCTCGTACCGAGAGCGATCTCTTAATCTCGTATGTGTTTTGCTATTAGGTAACATGTGGGGCACGTGTGAAAACGGCACGGAAGCCGTCGGATGCGGCAGGCCAGAAACCTTCCGAAACTGTGCCGACGTGAGCATCGTTACCAGCACCGGTGCAATACCGCCGCGGTTTCTGTATCAGAATGTTATCTACGAGCTGTACTCCGTAGCTCCGAAATTCTCGACCGCTCCGTTCGCTCGACCACTCAGGTGAGAATCGATTAGCGTTAAAGAGTATATACGTTAATTCGCGCGCGCGTGTCAACCTCGAGCGCGCTTGATTGTTCTCGGTGTGACACGTACGCACGTACATGGATTTTACGATTTCAGGGCTCAAGTGTGCGAGCCAACCGCGGCTTATCGATACAGGCAGAATATGACCAATTGGTGTCAAGTGAATTGCATTCACGTCCCGTCGAACTGTCCGCCAGGAATCTGTCATTGTCCGTGAGTATTAAATTGATTGCCGCGCGAGTTTAAGCAATAAATTGTCATTGACTCGGAATCGCATTAAAGTATCAAACGGTCGTGACTTTCAATGTAGCATCTGCGTTTCGGAAATTCTCTCTGATCCTCGTTTCGACGTGATTACAGAAACACTTGTGACGCTATTGGAGATATTGCTGACAGACCTGGAGCGGACCAATACTGCCTAAGACGTTGCATGCGATATCCGTCGAATTGCCCGACCGATCGCTGTAACTGTTATTGAAACTGGTGACCGATATTGACATTCTACATGCAGCGTTAAATGTGGGATGTGATATGCATACCGTCGAATTAATAAAAGTCTGACTGTAATTTCGCAGCGTGCGTATAATACTGTGGAAAAGTTTACACATATACACGTACACAAGAGAACGTTTCTCTTACCTTATCGTGGATTTTTCTTCCCGGGAAACTTTCAAGGAATGCTAAAAGTGTAAAGCCCCATTTTAAACGATCCGAGATTCAAGTCGGATTTCAAGATATAGAATTCGATTTATAATTTTGTATTTCATATATTTTGTTTTGAGGTATTTTAATTTTTTTTTATTTAGAATGATTCTCTTCTCGGGATACATGTTATGTATTTTGCTTAATCATATTTTACATCTCCTATATTACAATGTTACTTTCTACGCTCCTTTCTTGACTCTTCAGTTTTCCCCTCTCTTTCCTTTTATTGCACAACTTCAGCATCCATTCTATTCCTTTCCCATCTTTTGTCATTATAAATTCTTCGCTCGGATTGTCTGTTCCTGATTCCGGGCATTTCCTTAGTATGTACATGGTTCCAGGATTCCTCTCTTTCTTCACACAGCCTGCACATTTTCTTGTTTTCCTCCTTCCAGTGTCTATTACCTTTCCATTCGTTTCCGCATCTGAATCTTGCGATTGTTTTCATCTTTATGCCTTTTCCTTTGCACTCCAAGTATTTCGCTCTTTCACTTGTTTTCCACCTGTTGTATTCTTTTGTTGATTTCGATCCCTCCATCTTCTTTCTTCTCTCTTCCAATTTCTTCTCTTTGTAGTTGGTTGTCCATTCCTCTGTCGTGTTTTTTCCCTGTTCCTCTCTTGCCTCTCTTGTCCACTGGTTTAATCCGCCCTCCTCGAGAAACTTCTGCATCCGGCCGCCCCATTGTGTCTTCTCCCATTTTATATTGTTAATTTCTCTTCTGCATTCTCTCAGTATTTTGTTGTCAGTCATTTTTTTTTACTTTTTCTTGGTATTTTAAAGCTCTTCCTCCAGCTTCTATACAGATTTGCTTTATCTTAGTTTCTTCTCTGACTATATAGCCTGGCGTGCATCTGTCTAAACCTAATATCCATCTTATGTATCTTTCTTGAAGTGCTTCTATCTCTTTCCATTCTTTCCATCCCCATATTTCCATTCCGTATAAAAGTATGCTTTTGACCATGACATTAAACATCATCATTCTCCTGTCAAAGTCTTCTCCAAATTTCCTTTCACCTCCCCAAATCTGTGCCATGGCCGCTGCTGCTTTTCTTACTATATCTTTTATGTGTGCTTCATCGGGGTTGCATTTCTTAAATGTGAACCCCAGATATTTGAACTCCTTGACTTCTTCTATCCTGTTGTCCTTCTATTTCCAGTTCCTTTCTTGTTTAATTATCTCTTTCTTGCAAGAAAACCAGCATTTTGGATTTATCTACATTTAATATCAGTTCCTTTTCCTCTAAATATCTTTCTAGGCTTTTCAGCATTTTCTTCATTTCTCCTTCCGTCTCCGCCATCATCGCTAGGTCATCTGCGTACGCTAAGGTATATATTCTCCTTCTTCCCAGTCTTACGCCTCCGTTCTGTATTTTTTTTAGAAAGTTCTCCACGTCCGCGATAAATGTTATGAACAGGAGTGGGCTCAGTGGGAATCCTTGCCTCAGCCCTCCTTCTGTCCAGAACTCTTCTGTGCACTTGTCTCCTACAAATACTCTGTTGATCGTTTCCTCATAAATATCTTCTGTCGATTAGTTCTGTTTATGCCGCGTTCTTCCAGAACCTTCCATAGTTTCTTTCTGTTCACCTTATCAAACGCTGCCTTCAGGTCTGCAAAGAAGACATAGAGTTTTCCCCTCTTTTTTGTTATCGCTTTTTCTGCTGCTATTTTCAGTGCAAATATGTTGTCTATGCAGCTTCTATTTTTTCTGAAGCCTGCTTGGCGTTTCTGGGAGCAGCTTCAGTTTTTCGACTTCCTTCCTCAGTTTCTCTTCTAGAATCATTGCATAGATTTTGTATGCCGTGTCCAGTAATGTTCCATCCATCCTCAGTCCTATTACTCATGCCTGAGCGTGCACTTCTCTTCATATACATGTGTTGCGCACGTGGATTATACACATTGTATATGAAACCTACAGTTTAACGCTGATTTCGAACGGCAATTTTTAGATAAGTTTTCTTGGCAGACATACTCTCGGTGGTTTGCCATTGCCTTCCGAGGGGAGAACGAGCGAATAAAATTTTCTAGCTTTACCGGGAATCGAACCCGGGACCTTTGGCTCAATAGACCAGTGCGCTGTCTACTAGGCCACGCTCGTTCACCAGTAATGTTACTTCTCTGTAATTTTTCACTTCTTTCCTGTCTCCTTTTTTGTGTATTGGGTATATTATGCCCACTTTCCATCCTCTTGGCAGTTTCTCTCCATTCCATATTTTCCCTATTATTTTCTCAGTTTTTCTTTTGTTTCCTTGTCTGCATTCAACCATACTTCGTTTTTGAGTCTGTCTTCACCTGTTGCTTTCTTTTTCTTGAGTCTTCTTATTGCGTTTTCCATCTCTTTTTCTGTGATTTCCCCTCCCTCTTCCTTTGTTTCTTCTTCTCGAGGTTCTTCTTGGTTGCCTCCTGCCTCTTGCTCGTTTCGTGTATCGTTGTTTCCTCTTGTCTTTCTTCCCTCCAATAGCTCCATGAAGTGTCTTTTCCATTTTTGTTCCTCAATGCTTTCGTCTGGTTTTTCTCGTCGACCTCTCTCCTTTTTTATGTATCTCCATATTTCTGTTTCATTTTGTATCTCTGCGATTTTGGTCTGTTCTCTTTCTCTTTCCTCTTTTATTTTCGTTTCGCAGAGCTTGTTGTGTCTTTGTTTTTCCTCTATGTATTCTGTTCTTTCTATGTTTCCTTTTTTCATTTGTCTGAGTGATCTATTCAGTTTCGTTTTGCTGTTTCTGCAGTCCTTGTCCCATCACGGTTTCTTTCCTATTATTTGCGTTTTGTTCTTGACCTTCTTTTTGTTTATTGCTTTTTGGATTTTTTCTGCCAATTCTTCCCATTCTTCTTGAGTTTCTTCTTTTTCTGCTTTCCTCATCTTTAGATTTTCTTGGTATATTCTTATTCCTTCTTCGGACCAATCTTCTATCTCGACTACCTCTTTTGGTTCTTCTTTTTTCTTGTCTCCTCTGCTGTCGCCTTCAATTCTATTTCTAACGGTTGGTGGTCTGATTCTGTCCTTTCTCCTATCCTTAAGCTCTTTATTTCTTCCCATGTTTCCGCATTGCAAATTGTGTAGTCTATTACTAAACTTCCTTTTGCTCCTGTGAATGTCCATTCTCCCTGATCGTCGCCTTCCTTGTTTCCGTTTAGTAAACCTAGTCCCATCTTCTTTATTTTTTCCAGTAGGTCGGTTCCTTGTTTATTCATTATTTTATCTTTCGAGTGTCTCTTGCTTTCTTCCTTTTCTCCGTCCCATAATAGTTCTCCTTTCTCCGCTGTTCTAGCGTTGAAATCTCCTCCCACTAACATTTTCTTCCTTTCTTCACCTTCGATTATTTCTTCCAGTTCCTCCAGTGTCTTCTTTCTGTCTTCCCTATTGTAGATTGAGATGATTTTCCATTGTTCTCCGTTGATTTCTACACTGTAGCTAATTATTCCATGTGTTTCTTTTTGTATTTCTTCCATCCTGATATTTTTCTTCACCCCCGTTATCATACCTCCCGCTCCTCTACCCTTCTTCTTGTCTCTTACTGCGTACTGTATTACCCAGTTGTATTCTTTTGGCATCAGGGCTTCCATTTTCTTCCATCCTTTCTCCTCTATCCACGTTTCCGTGAAGTTAATTATGTCAAATTCTCGTACATAGTCCCAAAACTTTTTGTCTTTTTTGCGATTCCTGCCGTGTTCCAAAACATTGCCCTAATTTCTTTTTGTGTTTTCTTACCGTCCTTATATTCTTTTTTATGATTTGCCGGGCCGTTATTGTTTATCGGGTTTGCAAGGTTTTGCCTGTTCTGAAAAGACTCTCTTAGTCCTTCTCCCTCCTTCCATATGAAAGTCCTTTCGTTGACCATTAGTTTCTTGTAGCCTATCTTCACTTGTTCTCCTCGCTCTTTCTTCATTTTCGCAATTTCTACTATCTCCTTTTGCACCTCTCTTTCTTTCTTTGTTAAATTGTTGTCAATGTACATACAGTTTCTTGCCTTTCAGTTTACTTTTCTTTGCTAGTATTTCTTTTTTCTGTTGCCAGCTGTTTAGTCTCGCTATAAGCATTCTTTCTCGTTGCTCTTTTCCCACCCAATACGCGTCCTCCACGTCCACCTCTACTTGCAGTTCGTATCTCATTATTTGTTCTATCGTTCCCTTGGGCGAGCCTTCTTTTGGCAAATCCTCTCCTTTCAGAGTAATATTGTTCTTTCTTTCTCTTCTCTCTCTTTCTTCCTCTCTCTCTTCCAGTTGTAACATTCTTGTCATTTTCTTCTCCATTTGTTCTTCTTTGATCTCCAGTTCCTTCAATCTGTTTTCCAATGTCCTTTTTTCCTTCTCCCACTCCTCTTGTTTCTTTTTCCATTCTTCTCTTAAGTCTTGTATTTCTGATCTTATTGCCTTTGTTTTCTTTTTTTTATCTCTTCTGTGTCATTCTTAATTGTTAGCATAATTTCCGTTAATTTATCTAGTTTATCCATGTCTGCCCCTTTTTCGTTTTCTATATTCATCTCTTCCTGGGTTCTTTCTGTTTCTGGTGCTACTCCTGTTCTCTTAGTTGGCGGTGATCTGCCCACTGTTCTTGATTTTTCAAACTTTTGAGGTATTTTAATGTATATTTTATATATGCGGGTATTTCGATTTTTCTAAATGTTTCTCTTTATTACACAGCACATCCCAGGGAACAGTGTCACGTGATTTCCACGTCAGTTTTTGGTCAGTCGTCAATTATCTTTTTATAATTACGTAATAATGACGTAAAAATAACAGGAATAAGTCACAGACCGATGACAACGTTTCAAGACATTGAAAAAACGTGATTTTATGACTTTTTCGGCCTTTTAATGACGTTTTAAAAACGTTTTAATAATAACTAGAGGAAAATCAAAATTATATATAAAATGATTTTATTTGAAACAAGATGTGTTATATAAAATACACTGCATTTTATTTGTGTTTATTTAATTATTATTAGTTTTAAAAAATAAAGGTACCATTAACTAAAATAAGGTTACGTTAACGTTACATCAATCTGATCAATCCAAAAGTGTGCCACACTTTATTATAAGAGTGAATTCCACGATACAACTAATACAAGTTGTGCAATTCCGTGATTTATGCACCGTTCTCATTTCGGTGGTATCTCTACCACCGTTCATCATATTTTATTTACGAGAAACAGATCCTATCGGATGATCCGATATTTGCGTAAATATATTTTTTTAATTTGAAAATGATCTATCTGAAACGCATTATAAACGTTTTTAAATTGACTTTAATTGATTTTAAATTGTTAGAATATTCACGCATCTTAAATGTCAGTTATTGGGTACATGACGTCTAGGACCGGTAATCACCACTTATCAATGTGAAAATCATGTGACGTTATTGCCTGGGGTAAAATTATAAATAGAATTCTATCCCCCTAATGCGACGTGATCTGTAAATTGTCTAAAGTGGTCTTTTGAAGTAATAAACAGAAATATAATGCACACATCTACTTCCTGTAAAACGCGAGAGAGGGAAGGGACAAAAAAAACCGTATAATGGCACACTATAATATTTAATATTAGGACATTCTATTGACAGCTTAAAATTTCACGCGTATATCACATATTATATACGTAATCATCAACATTCCTCGCGGCCTCACGCACGATATATCAAGATGCAGCTATGTTTAACGAAATGATGACGGTTCACCAATTTCACGCGCTTCCGATCGCCAACGAGAATTTATAATTAATAATACCAGAAAAACGTACGAATCCATACGTTTTTTCGCAGCGATGTATTGTTTATGTATATTTTATACATTATGTAATCATAAATCTCTCCTCACTATAGTTTAACACTTTACAAAACTATATACACTAAAGCCATCTTTGTATCGTCTACAACGCTAGCTAGCAACATTTTCCTCTTCCTTTCATCTCTCATATGTATATAATATATATATATATATATAACATGTTCTTTATATATATATATATATATATATATATATATATATATATATATATTAGGTTGGCCAATAAGTCCGTGCGGTTTTTTACTTATAAATGTTACTTATAAATAACCGCACGAACTTATTGGCCAACCTAATATATATAATATGTATATATTTATATCGGCGCGTCTTCTCTCATACGCGTATAATAATAATAATTAATCGTCGCCAAAGTGCGTAACATTAGCGCGTCAAGATAAAACTCGTGCTACGCCAAATTCTAGCGCGAGGTATACGATAATACAAAGGTATCATCTATCTGTCACCTACTGCTAATTGCTATGCAACTAATTAACGTCCGTCGGTTGCGGTTTAATTATTTGTGTGCCCTCTGTCTCTCCTTCTCTCTCTTCCTTCCGTATTTTCCACACAACTCGCCGCTTTATCATTAATCCTCTCATTCCCGTGACGCGCCGCATCGTCGATACGCAATATTATGCGATTAGCGGAGCACTTTTCATTTTGACGGATTATTTCATGCATTAATAATGAGGCAAAATAAACCACGTTTATAAATTATTGTCTTTATTTTGATAACACTTAGAAATTATAATAATATATATATTGTCTCACACGTTATTGCGTTAATTAAATCTAACTAAAGCTCCCCTCAGATCAGCTGCATCTTTGACGAAATTAGAGTGATGTAAATTGGGAATGAGAGGATTAATCGCGACACACGCAGATTAATCGCGATAGCCGCATCAGACTTCGATTTCATGAACGATCGATGGACGAGCGGGTCGACAACATCCTCTCGATGAGCGCGTTTTCAGGACGATGCGATTACGAGAGGAGTCGGGTTAACTTTTCGCGTCAGAATGTAAAAGGAAAAGAAGAAAGAATCGTTCGAAGATTGAACCTTAGAACTCTGCGCGGGAAGTTATCGGAAATAATGTCGCTTCTCGCAGAACCGCGAAGCAGAAAGTAATCCGGTGCCGAATGCATGTGATGCGTTACGCACGTAATTTTCTTTTCTCTTTTTTTTTATCACGCAATAACGTCAAATCGTCGCAAGTTGGAATAAACAGGGGTATTAAGGATCATTCGTTCAAACGTAACGGATGCGTTTACTCACCGACCGATGCGACGACGCCGCTGCCTCCTCGCTGCCGACGCCGACGGCTCCATTCTTCACTTTTGCACTGCGTTCGCGCTAATCGCAACTGATCGAAGCGATTCCGTCCGAGATCACCCGACGCTCGTCCCACGCCCTCAATCACGCCTTTGGAACACGGAAATAATGCAACGATAAACCGGAAATAAAGCATGGCAGTCGTTCGCATCGCTTTGCAAAGCGATTTCGATAGTGTTACCGGAAACCGTGCGAGGTGCACGTCGAAAAATTCGAGAGGCGTCCTGCCAACTTGACGCGTCGAACATGCCAGAGGGCGAAAGGCCCTCTGGCATGTTCGACTAGAGGGCCTCTAGATACGAGGGGCGCAATAGTTGATCTAGGTGCTGATTCGCTCGCGTGAATTGCATGCTTTATTCTTTTCATAAGCACATACTTGCATAACGTCAGCCCATAAAAAGCAGATGACAGTATGACAGGCATAACCGCAAGTTTACGAGAAAAATATATTTTTTGCTATATAAATTGAAAACGATACGACAAAAAAAATTGAGGAAAAAGGAAGAGGTAAATTTTTGTTTGTATTAGATTTTGTCTAACATAATTTGAACTTGTTTAATATCTATTTATGTATTTTTGAAAATATTTTTAAATAATATGATTGTTTTATATTAATAGGGACATAGAAAGTCTGAACGAAAAATCAAGAATACCACGAACAAATTAAATGGTCAAGCAGTGAATTATAAATCATCTGATTTATTGTTAGAAAGTAATCTCCTGAAAAGGTGCAATATAAACATTTTCTAATGTTTGTAATATTTTATTTTATAATAAATATATATATTTATATATATTTATATTTGATCAATTTTGTCTTTATTTATATCTTACATATACATATACATATCTTATTTTTTTCAGCAAGCGACACAAATCGATACAAACATATTCTGTCTTTGTTATTCATTGGAGTTTAAAAACTTTTTAAAAAGTATATATATCTATCCAATATCTATCCTCTAATCTTACATTCCGTAATCTAAATTTATTCTCTAATTTTAACATTTCCGTAATCTATTTCTATTCCCCTTGCCTATTAGTAATTCCTACTATTCCTGATCATGGCATTGTGTTGTGCATTAAACTGCTCAAATAGATCAGACAGTTATGTTATGAAAAGGTTTCCTTCTAACACTGAAACTAAAAAATTATGGATTTCGAACATCAATAGGTCAAACTACAAACTTTCTATTAATTCCTATCTCTGTCAAGTAAACTATCTCCTTTGCTTTTACTAAATAAATAAATATTTTAAATAAATATAAGTAAATAAATAAATAGTAAAACAACAACTAATATAATATATAAAAACTAATATATAAAATATATAATATATGGAGGGGTTAAAGCCATAGTGGTGTAAGTCAATTTTTTGACAACTTTTTTTTTCTTCTTTTTTCAACATATCTGCATGTGTAGACTGCATCTATGAACTTAACTCGATAGGTTAAAAAAAGTGACTTACACCACTATGGCTTGAACCCCTCCATATATAATATATAATATAAAATATATAATATATATAACATATATAAACACAAAGTAAACACAAAGTAACAATAATATAATTGTTTTGTTATAATTTCTTACTCAACAATATAACTGTTATACAAGGCATGTTATGTTACAGTTATATTATTGAGTGGAAAATTATAATATAACAATTATATTATTGTTACTTTGTGTTTACTGGGTATTGATCGCCATGTTGCATGCTTTATTCTTTTGTGCAGCAATTTCAACTTCAAGTCAATCAGTTTGCGCCCCTCGTATCTAGAGGCCCTCTAGGCGAAAGCGGTGAAAAAAAAAGAAAGACAGAAAAATATCGATATAATCGTTAACCCCTTGGCTGTTAGGCAA
This sequence comes from Temnothorax ravouxi, assembly GCA_030770255.1. Taxonomy (NCBI): domain Eukaryota; kingdom Metazoa; phylum Arthropoda; class Insecta; order Hymenoptera; family Formicidae; genus Temnothorax; species Temnothorax ravouxi. Next base: position 262,154 of record JASTWP010004374.1, read on the forward strand.
AAAATTCTTGTAAGTTAAAAATGCTTTTGACGAAAGAGATAATGAAATTATAAAAATGATGTGCTTCTTGGGCTGGAATTCGGGGAGCGCGCTATTAACGCTATTTGCTTATTCTATCCTTGTTTCACATCTGATGAGCGATAAAGATAGAATGATGCAATAGCGCTAATAGCGCGCTCCCCGAACGCAGCCTTGGGGGTTTTTTGAGTCGCTGAATCTAAATCTAAGGTCAAAAGTTAAAATGGCGGAAAAATTTATAAAAATTCTTATAAATTAATTTTTATACAAACTGCGATATTTTAAATTTTTTGGCCGTCATATTAAATCCGTAATTTTAAAGTAACAAATTTCAATTTTTAAAATAGAATTAGCAGCTTCAAAAACCAGGGGTAGCATATATCAACGAAAGACTACATAAATATTAGTTATAACGTAGACATATAATAATACCGTCGCAAAGTGTTTTAATTGAAAATACGTGAAAATTACTTTAAGGCTCCTGGGCTCTTTCCCGACATCTCATGAGATGTGACGTCAGAAGCGAGAAAAGTTGAGAATTGACACGTTGAGAATTCTTGCGTAGTATTTCCAAATAAAAAGATATTTGCTTAAAATAACACTACAGATCACTTCAGCACACTTCGAAAATACTCCGAGTTGAAGTTAAGTCTACCTCTTTCCGTTGACAGTTAATAAACAGTCGTAAAATAAAGGTAATACGAAATCTAGTCATGCGCCTGCGCACAAGCCCTGTATCGTATCACATTCGTTTTACGGGTGTTTATTAACTACTTACTTCCTCAAGGACAGGCAACGAGTTCGGACGTATTTCGCGGACGACACGTTTTAACGTGTTCGGACGTGTTTTGTCCGGACGGAAAATTTTTTTGAAGTATTGCGACTGTTACTGCTGCATTGTGAACTCTCAAATAGCTCGATCAGCTAGCCTACCTATCAAGACATACAAATAGTGGACAAAACTGGCCGTATTGTCCTCTGAAAAGAGGCAGGAGCCAAAGAAATTAAGGTGGTTCGATGGCTACAACAAAATGCAGAGAATTTCATGAAATTTTAATATGTTGTTCTGCAATGCAAAATAGAATTATGTGAATTTTTTGGGAATTTTTCACCGTCCCGTTTTGAAAAAAATCTACCTCAAAAACCTAAAAAGTACAATTTTAGGAGTAGATTTATTTTAAAACGGGACGGTGAAAAATTCCCAAAAAATTCACATAATTCTATTTTGCATTCCAGAACAACATATTAAAATTGCATGAAACTGGCTGCATTTTTAACATATGTTCTTATAGTTTTTATGGGAAATGACATATATTGCATACCTTTAGAATGAAATAAGTGCAAGAAAAAATGCAAATGATAAGGAAAGAAAAATATGCACATGTAACTTAATAATTTACAAATAAATGAGCGAAAGAAAGGGGAAGGTTACCGCACATTTCGTAGAAAAATTAATTATCTTGATTTTTCGTCTGCTAGACTGCCACGGTCGTGAACGACGTGAACAGCAGCACGCATTATACGCAAGCGGCGACCAATCAGAGCAATCCCCTTCATTCCCACTACTTCCAACGCTAGTGCGCTGTTTCCAGAACCCCCGCGTCCCACTACTCCCTCCGATGAAGCCATCGAACCTCCTTAAAGAAGAAGAAAAAGAAGGGTGTTTATTAACCTTCAAGGGAAAGAGGTAGACTTAACCTCAATTCGGAGTATTTTTAAAGTGTGCTGAAGTGATCTGTAGTGTTATTTTAAGCAAATATCTTTTTATTTGGAAATACTACGCAAGAATTTTCAACGTGTCATTTCTCGCTCCTGACGACGTCACATTTAGGCCTGCAACTCAAGCGCCAAAAGCCTTCTAAAATGCGAGTAACCGGTCACGACGAGGTAACCAGCTCTAATTATAAAATATCGAAAGTACCTCGTGTGACAAGTAAATAAACGAAAGTTCGCTAAAGTTCGCGCGTCGGAACAATACAAAATGGCGTCTTGAACATAGGATTCTTCTCAATTTTTTTTCACATCTTTGGCTTGATAAAATTGAATTTATCAGTATCGAATTTTATTCAGAAAAGTGTAAACTTTAAGAATATGCATTATAAAATAGTCAAATATATCATTAATACAGTGAAATTTGGCGAAAAGTCAAATTTTTCGATATTTTTTTTATATTTTCTTTAATAAAACACGCCATAACTTTTTTGTGGTTAACTTTTCGACAAAAATGTTCAAATAAAAGTTGTAGAGCGTTATACTTTTTTACATAAGAAACACCTATAATGGTAGATACAATGCTGCCCAAAAGTACGTGATATGATCTCCGTTTAGCGTTGCGTGCGTGCGTCGGTCCGTTGCGTTCGCGGTTTGATCCTGCCAGAGCCTTAATAGTGCGAGAGCCCACCGCAAAAATTTGGGTCCATCGCTTTTATGGATAAATTTACTTGCAAAAGGTAGTTTATAAGTCGTATTATCATAAACGATTGTCAGCCAAACTCGTACCCCCTGCGTTATGAGCAATAAAAATTTATTAACAATTGGATTTCTAAGCGATTTGGGTCCATCGCTTTTATGGACGAAACTTGTTTCATTCGAAAGGGCATCAAATTCTCTTTCAGAAAATACCCGGCTGATTTGCCCTGGCCCCTGCAAAACCCAGGCTGATCATGATTTTTGACTCAACGCGCGAGTCAGATCGAGCGTGGCGTTTGAAATGCGCGCCGTAAACAAGGACAGAGCGTCACGCTTTTATTTATACTTTGGATACTATCTAATATTATAAATGTTTAAAGATCATAATTGTTGTTATTGTTATTATTTAACGTTTATGATATTATAATATTGTGTAGGGATTATGAATATTTTTGATTTTTTTATCATTCATATTATTATATTTTATATGTTAATTATATACTTTTATCATTTATCATAGTTAAAAATATCATATTTCCAGATAAAAAGTATGGAACTGTCAGAGAACGTAATGTAATTTGTAATTTTGTCGAATATTTCCAAGTTTTTTACATTTTGCTTTCTCATAGAGGAAGCTTTGTTTTCGTAAAAAAGAAAATTTTTTTTCTGTTTTTCTGAACGTGTTCAGAATGTTCTAAAACGTCGAAAAATTGCAATTTTACAAAATGTCTGTATGTATGTATGTGTGTGTGTATGTGTGTTTGTGTGTGTGTATGTGCCAAATTTACCGAAATTTCTATAACTCCAGAACTAATTAACCAAATCTTAACGAATTGTATATGAAATAGGGGTGGAATTTTCCGGTGAGTGCTATAGAGTGTATAGTTCTTCGTTACCAATGTTCTGGAAACCGTTTTTTTTAATTCTTTTACCCGTAAAAATTAGAAAAATTAAAAAAATCGGTTTCCAGAACATCGGTAACGAAGAACTATACACTCTATAGCACTAGCCGGAAAATTCTACCCTTATTTCATATACAATTCGTTAAGATTTGGTTAATTAGTTCTGGAGTTATAGAAATTTTGGTAAATTTGACACATTTCTATAACTCCAGAACTAATTTACCAAATCTTAACGAATTGTATATGAAATAGGGGTGGAATTTTCCGGAGAGTACTATAGAGTGTGTATTTTTTCGTTACCGATGTTCTGGAAACCGATTTTTTAATTTTTTTAATTCTTACGGGTAAAAGAATTAAAAAAAACGGTTTCCAGAACATTGGTAACGAAGAACTATACACTCTATAGCACTCACCAAAAAGTTCTACCCCTATTTCATATACAATTTGTTAAGATTTGGTTAATTAGTTCTGGAGTTATAGAAATTTCGGTAAATTTGGCACATACACACACACACAAACACACATACACACACACATACATACATACAGACATTTTTTAAATTGCAATTTTTCGACGTTTTAGAACATTCTGAACACGTTCAGAAAAACAGAAAAAAAATTTTCTTTTTTACGAAAACAAAGCTTCCTCTATGAAAAAGCAAAATGTAAAAAACTTGGAAATATTTGACAACATTCCAATTTACATTACGTTCTCTGACAGTTCCATACTTTTTATCTGGAAATATGATATTTTTAACTATGATAAATGATAAAAGTATATAATTAACATATAAAATATAATAATATGAATGATAAAAAAATCAAAAATATTCATAATCCCTACACAATATTATAATATCATAAACGTTAAATAATAACAATAACAACAATTATAATCTTTAAAAATTTATAATATTAGATAGTATCCAAAGTATAAATAAAAGCGTGACGATCTGTCCTTGTTTACGGCGCGCATTTCAAACGCCACGCTCGATCTGACTCGTGCGTTGAGTCAAAAATCATGATCAGCCTGGGTTTTGCAGGGGCCAGGGCAAATCGGCCGGGTATTTTCTGAAAGGGAATTTGATGCCCTTTCGAATGAAACAAGTTTCGTCCATAAAAGCGATGGACCCAAATCGCTTAGAAATCCAATTGTTAATAAATTTTTATTGCTCATAACGCAGGGGGTACGAGTTTGGCTGACAATCGTTTATGATAATACGACTTATAAACTACCTTTTGCAAGTAAATTTATCCATAAAAGCGATGGACCCAAATTTTTGCGGTGGGCTCTCGGACTATAAGCCCCTTTCACAATGCCAGGCAACAGGCAATAGGAACAGGAAATAACCAAAAAATCATTATTTCTCGACTTTACGATACAAAAAGAAAGCACGTTGACAAACACAGCGATATAAATGAAATGCGCGTTACATTGGCAAAATTAAAACAACTATCTCTACAAAAACTGCCACCTGCATTTCCTACTTTTCTTCAACACTTAAAAAGATGTACGTGGCAAGTATATGTGTGGAAAAATGCTCATTTCCCAGTCATTAAAAATCTTGATCCAAAAGAGTACGGATGGCAATTAATTAATGGACAACTGATTCCCGTTTATTTTGAGGATCCTACAAGTTTTCAATTACTTTAAAAATATATATGTAACTGTAGTTCAAAAAGTTTTTCTTGCAGAACATCAATTTCATGTCCTTGCCGTGCTGCTGATTTGTCCTGCAGTAAAATTTGCAAATGTGCTGGAAAATGTGGCAATAATTCTAATGACGAGAGTGAGGATGATGAATTAAGTTTCTTCGCGTTATAATATTATATTAAATTAAATGTGTTAATATAATATATATTAGATATATTAAAACAAAAATTAAAAAAACTTTAAAAATATAAAAAAAACAAAAAGTAAATAAAAAAAGTTAAAAAAAATGCACTTTTCAAGTCCAACTCTTATCCTTCCCGTGGTATTGTGCGTATAAGTAGATTTATAATTGAAACTAAAAGAGCTCTGGCAATAATTATAAAGTAATAATAATAATAATAATAATAATAATAATAATGGTGGGACACCATACGATGACCGGCTTGTCCTAATAGTAAGAATAACAATAATGGTTAGTTCATAATTATTTCACTACTTGAAAGCAAATGTATTCATAGTTTGAGGTATAATATGACTATGGATCGCCATAGTACGCAACCTCGTGCGTAATTAAAATTTCTTCACGTACGTTTAAACATCATTGTAGCTACCATTATAGGTGTTTCTTATGTAAAAAAGTACGCTCTACAACTTTTATTTGAACATTTTTGTCGAAAAGTTAACCACAAAAAAGTTATGGCGTGTTTTATTAGAGAAAATATAAAAAAAATATCGAAAAATTTGACTTTTCGCCAAATTTCACTGTATTAATGATATATTTGACTATTTTATAATGCATATTCTTAAAGTTTATACTTTTCTGAATAAAATTCGATACTGATAAATTCAATTTTATCAAGCCAAAGATGTGAAAAAAAATCGAGAAGAATCCTATGTTCAAGACGCCATTTTGTATTGTTCCGACGCGCGAACTTTAGCGAACTTTCGTTTATTTACTTGTCACACGATGTACTTTCGATATTTCATAATTAGAGCTGGTTACCTTGTCATGACCGGTTCGGTGACAAATATCAGGGTGAGTTGCAGGCCTAATCCAACACGACCGCGACGAGTATCCAGGAGCCTTAAGGGTCGACAGGAGTAACACTACCGACCTCTGTCGGGTTGCTTAGCTGCGAGTCCGTATTTTATTTATTATAAATTTTTTAAGAGCCAAATTGGAAAATCCGGCTATGTACCAGCTTGCAAGCCTGCAAAGCTGCTTAGGAACGATTTATCCCAAAGTTTAGCCAAATTAATTAACAAATCTCATTAAACTTATGCTCGTTTTAATCAGTAAGATCAGCCGCAAGCTGGTACATAGCCGGATTTTCCATTTTGGCTCTTAAAAAATTTATAATAAATAAAATACGGACTCGCAGCTAAGCAACCCGACAGAGGTCGGTAGTGTTACTCCTGTCGACCCTTAAGGGGATGCTAAAGCTGTCTGTAATACCTACACTCGTTTTTAACAATATTTGCTTCGTATACAAATTCTACAACTTGATGTTACAAAATGAGGGTGCAGGTTCATTCAGTAGACATCAAGGAATATCATACCGTTTGTAGAATTAGGCTGAGAGAGACTCCAAACAAAAAAGTTAAACGAAAAGTACGATAATGTACGTACATTACGTTCATGTAATCGTACTTTTCGTTTAACTTTTTTGTTTGGAGTCTCAACCTAATTCTACAAACGGTATGATATGATATTCCTTGATGTCTACTGAATGGACCTGCACCCTCATTTTGTAACATCAAGTTGTGTAGAATTTTTATACGAAGCAAATATTTAAAAAAACGAGTGTAGGTATTACAGACAGCTTTAGCATCACGGCCTTAAATGACGTTATGCATCGGGTTCGAATGCGTCTTTGCCATCGGCAAAAATTGTTCCCGCGATAACACGATAAAATTCGGCTTTGCATTATTCGCGTTAATTAAATCACGCGACAGCAGTCAGCTGACTTTACTTTAATATTATTCTGACTAGTGGAAGTTTTTGTTTTGACTCCGAGCGGCCGACTCGAACGCGGCGTGTTTACAGTTTACATCGACTCGCGCGCAACTTCGCTCTGCGAGTGTAACCACCGCGCGTGGTGAGACGAGGTGGGGAGACGCGCGCATCGAGAGTGTCGAGAGTCGAGACATCCGTTGAGCCGAGCCGAGCCGAACCGCCGAGTGATCTCCGTTCATTACCGCCGCGTACTTTTCGGCCTAAGACGAAATCGCGCGTTCTTCGCGACTCGCGACATCGTCGATCGACGTGCATACTTCCGGTTAAACCACGCGGTCTCGATTCACCGACGTGAAGTTGCCGTCGCGTCGTTGGAACTTTCCAAACGGACCTCGGAACTCTCGGAAGGTTTGGTGAGCGATCGGGTGGACGACGCGAGCAATTTCGTTTCCCGTTATTTATCCGTCCAGTCCAGATTCTGGACTCCAGAGTGCATCGTCTGCGTTCGCGCGTCGCGAACCAGTCGAGATGGCTCCCCTAACAGCACGATATATTGCAGCAATCTTGCAGCAATCTTGCACGGCAAGCTTGCAATATTGCATGCAATATTGCTGCAATGCTGCAGCAATCTATCTATGTCCTACCCTGGGCAATATTGCTGCAATGTGCAGCAATGTTGTGGCAATATTGTAGCGCAATTTTGCTGCAATGTGCAGCAATGTTGTGGCACATTTCCAATATTCACCGGGATAAAAAAAATTATTTTTTTCGAAATTTTATTACTATTTTATAACTAAATTTGTTTCTTAAGATGCAGTCTATGATTATAAATATTTTCTCGTATTTGAAAAAAACACTTACCTTGGTGGGATCGAACTCGGGACCTCTGGATCGTGAGCCAACTGCCTTACGTGGTAGACTATTTCTTAATTTGATGTAAGTGTTATATAAAGTCTACATATGTCACACCAGCGCAAATATATAAATTTTTCAAAAATCATCTTAAGAAACAAATTCAGTTTAAAAAAAGTATACAGCTGCACAAATTTTTAATTTTGACATTATATCTATTATATGTATATTGCTGCCTCATAGAGGAAGCTTTGTTTTCGTAAAAATTTTTTTTTGTTTTTCTGAATGTGTTCAGAATGTTCTAAAACGTCGAAAAATTGCAATTTTAAAAAATGTCTGTATGTATGTATGTATGTGTGTGTGTATGTGCCAAATTTACCGAAATTTCTATAACTCCAGAACTAATCAAGCAAATCTTAACGAATTATGGTAGAATTTTCCGGGGAGTGCTATAGAGTGTATAGTTGTTCGTTACCAATGTTCTGAAAACCGTTTTTTTAAAATTCTTTTACCCGTAAAAATTAGAAAAATTTTAAAAATTGGTTTCCAGAACATCGGTAACGAAAAAATACACACTCTATAGTACTCTCCGGAAAATTCTACCCCTATTTCATATACAATTCGTTAAGATTTGGTTAATTAGTTCTGGAGTTATAGAAATTTAATTCTTTTACTCCAGAATTAATCAACCAAATCTTAACGAATTATATATGAAATAGGGGTAGAAAGAACTGAAGAATATAATAGAATTAATAAAAATTGCTAATAATTAAGAGGTTTTTTTAAAATAAAATTTTGCATTTTTGCAGAATTGTTTGTTTATGCTTTAACTTCCGCAAATTTGGAGATATCGATCTATTTCCAATTTTATTATATTTTTCAGTCTTTTCTACCCCAATTTCATATATAATTCTTTAACATTTGGTTGATTAGATTCAGCTTTATATGCGGTTAAAGGTCCATAATTTTGATTGCTTCCTCTATAAGGAAGCCAAAATAAATAAATATAAATAATTATGGCTTAAAATAGAGGAAGCAATGCAGGTTTCTACTTGCTTACTTAAAAAATATGAGGAAGCAATGTACAAGTTTCTACTTGCACCCTGTCTATTATATGTACATAGAAGCACAGTACGTAAATGCATTCTACTAAACTGGTACATATAATATATAATACACGTACGTATATGTATATATATATATATATATATGTCTTTTAATATGTTACAGTGCCACCTTGCAGCAATGTTGCTGCAATTTTACGCTGCAAGTGCAATGTGGCAATATTGCTGCAAGATTGCTGCAATATATCGTGCTGTTAGGGTCGGAGTGGCAAATCGAGCGAACGGAGCGATAATTAGCCGGTGCGAGCGGTGATCAATCTATCGTTTCCTGATATTCGCGATGGCGTTTGGTGGCTCTCGGAGTGGTAGCCAGGCGTTATCACATTATTAATTAGCGGATGATCGACGCGGCTGCGATATTAGTTCTCGCGCTCTCCACACGTGTTCGACGAGGGAATGGACGAGGAGTCGACGGACGAGAAAACGACGGAGGAGCTACCTACTGTGGCCGGTGAGTGACCCGATTAATCTCGTCAATGATTACATTCGCAAACGATCGTTACCCAGAATGAACATAATGTCCCGATTTGAGACATGCGTGTTGTCTGGGCAGTTCATTCTGTCCCCGACGATTCGTTACGTTATCGGTAATCGGTGTTCGATGTTTTGCTTACAAAACAATGAAAAATATAGTTCTCTTTTTCTTTTAACTATCGTTTGGCTGGCAGTGCAATTTTAACGACGTTTCTGTATTCTTGTAAAACGCATTTTACAGTCGCGGGTCTCCTGTTTGATGTATCGAATAACCGTCGTTAGCACGCGGAAGCGTAAAAGGTTCTCCAAGGTTTGACGTGAAATGAATCGCAAATTACGATCGGATTTATATACCTTTCGAGACTGATCGCGGGAACGATCGAGGCGGAATAATCGGAGTAATCGGAACGACATCGATTCTCTTCCAACGCGACAAGTTAATCTATTAGGAAACGAGCGAATGGGCGGGTAAATCGGAGGCAATCTTGAGGGCAATTTGCTTCCTCACCCTTCTTCTGTTCTCGCAAAAATTCAACGACGCAACTTATACACACGTTTTGTCACTATTGTCACTAGCGCTCTCGTCTTTTAGGCTTCGTGTGAATATTACGCCGCGTGTTTCCCGGCCCGGGCGGAATGCAATTTCGGAGAGAGGACAGGGAAAATGATGATCACATGAATCTTTCACGTTTCTACGCGCGACGACACGCCGCGCCGACGCGCCACGAAAATCCGACCGTCTTTCATCGCGAAAGGTCTCGAGACGCGAAAAGTTAGACTGGGAGATTCAGGGATCACAGAACCGAGTTCCCGGATCCTTGGATCGCGCCTCGTCGACCGAGGGGTGTCGAAGCCTGTCTCTCTCAGGTCTCCGCCAGCAGGGCGATTCTCTAACTCCTTAACGTCCTTAACGACAGTTTCGGTATCGTTGCGCAGGTATTATATACGGTAAAAAAGCTGCGTCGAACTGATCGATCCCGCTCGTATAGATTTGAAACCCTGAAAGTGAATTTTCCTCAAAATAGCCCGAAGTCGATTGGAAATTCGACGTCCATAGATGTCAGACGTCTGGATCTCAGATCTAGCACGCGCAATAAAACGTAATACGCAACAATTTTCACTCGCTTTATACCTTTATGTCTTTATATCTTTATTATACCGATGGCGTCCTTAGGGTGCGGGTGATAATACGCACTTTGAACGATCGCTTCATTGTATACGCGCGCGTAACTTCGCACAACTCGACAATTGCAAGAATCATATCGCTCGACCAATCGTGGATTCACGGCAATTGGAACAACTAGATCTTAATTCAGCGTAGAAGCGACAGTGCGCTGAACTTTTAATTAGTGCACATTTTGTTGCCTAAGTCCCGTCAATTTTTTATAGATCTGTCTAGATTTTTTAATAAAAATAAAAATATCTCGCATTACACCGATCCAAGGGGTAATCCTGTCCATTCATCATGAGCTGTAATCCACAGTACATTGTTTTTTCTTCTTCTTTAAATCTCTGTTTACGGCGATAATAATTATTATATTTTTTCGAGGTTACGAGAATTGAAATCATTTTTTCACACCTTCTGTAATAAACACGACAGCATTATTGCGTTTACTACAAAAGTATCGCACTTACTCATTTTATATCTAGATATATAATTGCAATTTATAAATGCATGCGGCAAACGTACATAAATACTATTTCAACAATATTTACAATTTGTGCTCAAATCGCGAAAACATACTATAAAACAAAACGCTTAGAAACGCTGTATAAAATAATGTTACAATATATACGGTGGCACCGGATCTCGCAGACTTTTCAAAAGTGCAACTTGCAAAATACGAATAATTTATGCAAGTCAATTTTCTTATTGCGCAATAATATTTTAGCAATATATACTATTTTAGAAAGATATTATGGACTTTATTCGTATCTAACGTTTCGCCTACGTACGCTAATTATGCGAGCTGATCACCCGTTCCGTCATATCATACAAAGTGTCACCTCTTCCGGATTGACCGGCACTCGAAATAATTGCCATTCCCTTCGCTGAGGAGTTAATCGCAACGTCGGAATAGCAAAGAGATGTTATTTGTGTGTTTCAGAGATGTTTATATTAAACATTATTTAACGACGAAACCGAGCGAAACTTGCAATTCTGACAATGGTATGCTAAAAATGTAATCGATGTACGCCAAACGTCGCAGTTTCAAGTTATACAAAATACGGTATGACGGATGCGCTCAAGGTGGCTCCGTCGGCTCTGCTGCCGAACGTAGCTTGCTTTTGCGATTAACAGAGACGAGATCGTGATTCGATATAAAACTGAATAAATAATTACTACAATTGCGATTAACATTTAGAAAAATGTACAATTTATTTTGTCATAATTTAAAGCTCAGAAGTTGTTCTCGCGTTATTCTAAATGTTTACGATGATCGTTCGTTGCAATTTAATAACAGTAAAATTATCTTATCTGTTTCACTTAACTCACTTAATTCATTTTATGAAATATCAGGAATATTTTCGGCAACAGAGCACGAAGGATATATAGCTTGCGCGCACCTCTGCGTTGTTCGACGCGATATGAGAGAGAGAAGAGGTCTTTGGCTTGCGTAATGAATATAATATATATTTTCCAAGATTCGAAAGAGAGCGAATATATACGCGATGATATCGGAAATTATTTACACAGAATAGCGTCCCTCTTAGGCGAGTAACGTTTTTTTTTCTTTTTTGATTTGATCCATGGTTCCTCCGTTGCTTAGAATTCGCTTTTTCTCCAGCATCCGAATTCTCTCGTCTTCCGTGTCTTCTCAAAGTTTTTTTACTACGACGCACTTTTATCTCGGCTTGTACAATAAAATTACGCGGGCGAATCGAAAAGTAATTCGTTACCGCTATATGACGCGAATGAAATCGTACGGTATAGTAAGTATATTACATATTAATTTTCTTATATCTCAATCACGGGACATCTGTTATTTCTAGTCTCATTATCGGCTAACCTATCGTAAGAACTTTACGATACTTAAGTTGAGCTGCTGAATTAACAATACGATCGTCGTGAAGATTTTTAGAGTCCTTATATGATTACACTCGCGTGTCCAGACTGTCGTACTCGGCTCATTGCACTCAAATAATTGTCAACGGAGTGTATCTCGTATCTGTTTTACACTCGCTATTGCACGTAGAAAATAAACGCAGATACATTCTTAAATTCGAAGAACTTTGAAGATAAATTGTTACCTAAAGATTCGATATTCAGTTCGTTAGAAAAACTAGCATGCGTTAGAACTACCATGTTTTTCTTTTTTTTCGCGTTCGTTTGTTTCCCATTTTTTCGTGTAAAATGCAGCGTAATTAGGCAATCGTTCTTCGTTCCCGTCAGTTTGATTATCCTTTTCTCTCGTTGAAAAAAAAACGAGGATTTTGCCGTCAGAATCGTCGTAAGGTTCGCGATTGAACGCGAGACAAACACGTCGTCGGTAATTAGTGTGATAATTATGTATCGTTTTTGTATTTTAAAACTATACACGAAAAGCCACCGATAAGATACAGATAAGAGCACAATGCATTTAATTTTAAATAGCCTCTCTTTCGATTTTTAGCGTCGGATCGGAGATCCTGGGGCAGTAACAGAATCAGAGATCCGATAGCAATGGGCATTTCGACATCAATATTACTTAGATTCGCGCAAACATGTTTTATTCTTTTTTTGTTGTTGTTTAATTCGCGACTCGCTTAACCGAGGATCAACGAGTAAAACGCCATAAAATCGCCGTAATCGTTGCCGATATGTTAATCAATGCGACGCGATTACGACAAATATAACTGGCGAACTATAACACGAAATAGACACTTAATATATATCAGGTCACGATAATTTTTTCAATAATTAATATCGAACGCTCGTAAGACACTGCGTAAAACACGCTAACTCTAGGCGATAAGTCTAATTGTAAGTAAGACGAAGGCTTAATACGTGTACTAAAATAATGTAACACGCCGCGCATTGGGATACATAATGTATTTCGGGAGTAAACGAGATATTTTGAGAGTATCTCCAATGCGACATCGTCAATCGCACAGTCTGGATAATTAGAGAAGCAATTACGTCTCCAAGGGTGAAATCGTGTTCTGTAACGTAATACTCGGGATATCGGAACGTAGAGTTTCGCGAGGTGTGACTCGCGGAAAAGTGAGGTATCCGGGAAAAGCGCGACCATGGAGAGCGGCCAAACGGCTCAAATGGCTAGCACCCTACGAGCGCGCGTTTGCACGTGATACACGAACAGAGCATAATGAGTTCCCAATCCGCGCACTTGAATTTACTTCCTACTTTGCTCGGCGATACATCGCCGTTTTGAACGTTTACTCAAACACAGAGAGAGACACGATATCTATCGCTACTTGTCACGCGACACAACATCTTCTAGGTTTCCTAGTCTACGTTAATCTACGTTGATCTACGTTAATCTACGAACAACATTGGAAACTGCGCTCTAGTTTTAAACAATAATGCTCGCGATCTTTTTCTCTCACAAGTCACAAATAATCGCTTTGCTCATTTCTTTCAACGTGGCTCGCGTATACCAAGGATGGTACAAATAGTAGAGATTAAATAACTCTAGTAAAATCGGAGAGGACGAAAGAGCTCCAAATCCTTGATCGTTAATCGAGATCTAAACGGATCCATTTCGATGATCTCGAGCAAACGAATCAGATCGTTAGGCCTTACGTACAATATAAATATAGTGACTCGATGCAAAGTTAGAGACTAGACGTCGATGCTCGTTTTTCGTTCCGCGACATATATATTTTCGCGTTATCAATTCTATCGAACGAACTGCTCGCAATCTTGTCATTGCACGCAACATCGTGAAAATCTGTCTGTAAGTATTTGAATGCTATCAGTACTCTCGTGCGACTGCAAGGGTGCACTGTCATTTTTATTAAATCCTCGAACTGCTTCCGCGTAAGTAAACTTTATCCTCAAAAAATGCTTGTGTCTTGGCTTAATTAACGCAGCGATCGAAGCTTCTGTCGCGCAATGGTCTGGACACGCGAGCTCAGTAAAGTGGATTAAAGTGGAAATCGAATTTGTGAATGTTGTAAATGTAAAATGCAAGATTTATATATAATATCAACGACAAATTACAAGTAACCTAAAGTCGCATAGGTTTTTACATAGGGTGCATCCACTCTACAGTTTTCCCTGAAACAGACAGTGAGCGCTCCGTACGAATAAGAACATTATTACTTGAAGTTATTACTTGAGTACGGTGAGAGGAAACTTTTTGGAAGCGATCGTCGCGACAGCGAGCGTAAGCGGTTTTTTTTTAGGTCGGGTCAGATACTTACTCATCCTCCCACGGGCATACTTCGTTAACATTATTGTCACGCTTCTCCCGAGGCACTGCCTGCGCCGCCGCTGGTCGGTCCTCCTGTTGGGCGTCCGGTTCCCAGACAGGCACGACCTGCGTCTCCTCGGGCAGCTCCTCAGTCGTCGCCGGTTCTTCGGCTGCCGGCGACACATCCGTCCCGGTGTCGGCCCGCGAGTCCTCGCCCTTTAATTTCTCCTCGGCGACAATCTCCCCCGCGTCCTTTGCCGTGCAGCTTTCGCTCCCATCCTCGTCGATGTTCTCCATCGTAGAATTGTCGCTCGGCAGATCGCCCACGATCGCGCTGATGCTGATCAAGGGCGCCTTTGCGGTTGTTCTGAGGGGCAAAAACAGAATCTCGTTTCTCGATCGTATAAGCCTTGGGTCTCGCGTTCTCGCGAGGAACTTACTTAGGACTCGGCTGGCTCTCTTTTTCGACGATGGCTTCCGCGACGGTTTCCTCTTCGGGCACTATCTTTTCCAGAGACGATCTCTCTTCCAGCTTTTCGACCACTCTTTCCACCACCGCGTGGGAATACTCGAATGACTGCTGGGGCGACGGATAGTTGCAGGACGACACGGACGCGCGACCTATCTCAGCTAGCCTGATACGGCCGCTTGCTGAGCAGGTAGAATAATTTCGCGTTATCGTGCTGGGGCCTGAAGTCGATGTACCTGTGCGTTTCAAAATCAGGAGAGGGATAATTTAGAGGCTGTACTTTTACGTCGCATTGTCGCGTTTGATATCGCGTACTGACCTACGCTAACGCTATGCTGCAAACTACACGACTTCCGCAACCTCTCGGAGACGTCCGCGATAGCAAGGCTGACGTCCGACGACGAGCTGCACGAGTCCAACTGTGCGGAATTCTTCTGGGAGGCGCGCGCGGCCTCGGCGGAGTACGTGGTTGTCGAGTAGCCGCCGCTGTCCCACGCGTGTCGAGTCTGATCAGCTGACGCTGTTCTTCCAGAGGACGCGGTGTCCCCCGTTCCTCCGGGTTCCGTGCTCGGGCCCGGCACGGCCTCCCATGGACATACGTCGTCCATAGGGCGAACTACCACTTCCGTCGCGCCAGCATCCCTGACAACAGGAACTTTATTATATTTAGTTTTCACCATTTGCTTAAAGGCAGAGATACCACGCGCTTCGTGTGCGTGTTTCGTGTGTTCTGCGCACACACACACACACACATATGTATATGTCTTTTACCAATATTAGTCGGTACATGCATGCGGCTTCATTCAACGACTAGGGAAGATGGTCTTTATACATATAAATATTGCAATGTGTTCCGGAATTATTCCGCTCGAAAACTCCGTAGCGGAGCAGAGATGAATAATTTCGGAGCATCCTGTAAGGATCTGGGCGATTTGTTCTTTCGTGGAACCGTTTCAATCGGAGTTCTTGTCGCGCATTTGAGTAAACGCCAGGGTTTTAACATTGTAAAAACACTCTTACGACACATCGGAAAACGTAAATCACAAAAAAAATTTTTTGTAACGTGGAAAGAGTTTGTACATATACTTTTCTTACTGTGCAAATAATGTGCTCGACAAGTATCGCACGTATAGGTAATGTGTTATACATAAAATATTACAGATATATGAGCACAGAAGTATAATAAACTTGATACACAATATCGAACGACACAATATCGACATCAAGATAATTATACAGAGTGTCTCAAAATACAAATAACACAGGTCAATAACAGTTGTTTTTTTTTACAGGAGAAAGAGAGACACGCGTTTATCGAAAGATCGAAAGAATAGGTAATGAGCTATTTGTCTGTGATAACGTGTCTTTGAGACACTCCGCGGACGATGGGTATTTGATAATATTCAAAAACACTGAGATTTATCAAGGAGAACGGGCACAATATTGTCATACAGTACTATTACTAATGATACACGCTTTACACACATTTTGGTGAGTTTTTCATAAAATGGATTTCTTTGATAGTGCGAGAGTTTTCAAACACACCGAGATAAGAGGGTCTGCCAAAGTCTGATACGAAGGTACAACGGAGCGGCGCGGCAATGCAACGGAGCGCGTTAATAACTCGTCCTGCCCTCCCTTCGGGTATCTCGGACCGGGCTCGTTCGAGCTCGATCGTTATTTCGAGATATGCACGCGGCACGGGGAAACGCGAGTAGAAGGCTCTATTATAGGCCTGCAACTCACCCTGAAATTTGTTACCGAACCGGCCACGACGAGATAACCAGCTGTAACTATAAAATATCGAAAGTACATCGTGTGACAAGTAAATAAACGAAAGTTCGCTAAAGTTCGCGCGTCGGAACAATACAAAATGGCGTCTTGAACATAGGATTCTTCTCACATCTTTCTAGGATTTTTTTTCACATCTTTGGCTTAATAAAATTGAAATTATTAGTATCAAATTTTATTTAGAAAAGTGTAAACTTTAAGAATATGCATTATAAAATAGTGAAATATATCATTAATACAGTGGGCAAAATGTCAAATTTTTATATATTTTTTTTATATTTTTTTAAATAAAACACGCCATAACTTTTTTGTGGTTAACTTTTCGACAAAAATGTTCAAATGAAAGTTGTAGAGCGTACTTTTTTACATAAGAAACACCTATAATGGTAGATACAATGCTGCCCAAACGTACGTGAAGAAATTTTAATTACGCACGAGGTTGTTGCGTACTATGCGATCCATAGTCATATTATACCTAAAACTTTGAATATACCTATTTGCTTTCAAGTAGTAAAATTATTATAAACTAACCATTATTGTTATTCTTACTATTAGGACAAGCCGGTTGTCGTATGGTGTCCCACTATTATTATTATTATTATTATTATTATCAATCATAAATCTACTTACGCACAATACCACGGGAAGGATAAGAGTTGGACTTTAAAAGTGCATTTTTTATTTACTTTTTTAATTTACTTTTTGGTTTTTTTAAATTGTTTTTTGTATTGTTCCGACGCGCGAACTTTAGCGAACTTTATTTTATTTACTTGTCACACGATGTACTTTCAATATTTCATAGTTACAGCTGGTTATCTCGTCGTGGCCGGTTACTCGCATTTTAGAAGGCTTTTGGGGCGGTTGAGTTGCAGGCCTATTAAACGCTCTCCGCGCGCGCCGTCCGCTCCTACACTTAATTGAGAAAACCGTGGTATGTATCGGGGGTGACTTACTGAATACTACGTGGACTAGGCCTCGAAGGTATCTTTACGAGTCGTGGTAGATCTCCCCTGAAAATACGACGCGCACGAATAAGCCTATCATTGCATATCGGCCACGTCCACTCGATATCGCGCAAACTGATAACATACTAAAAGCGCAAGAAAATAGCCCGTATCTCGCCGGACAGAGCGTAGGACAGAAAGAAAAATTCTCTCTCGGAAACCCTACTCTCAGGCATACCCCCAAACCCCGAATACCTGTATGGGATGTCGGTGAGATTCGACTGGCTATGGGAATGTGGAACTCGCGGTGCGGAAGTGACGTCGCGGACGCCGCAAATCGCGAGCTCGTGGGCGCTTCCGGATAGGCTCCGGTCGCTTCCCCTACGTCTGCCACCGCCGCTGCCGCCACCTATATTAGCGTGCTGCAAAGTGCTAGACGTTGGTGTCGAAGTGGAGGAAACTTTCTTCTTGGCTTGGCCGCCGAAGCCAAAAAATCTGGAAAAAACAGACGACAGACGGGATACTTCTCGATACGGTTGTATCTTGCGTAATACGACACGTGATTCGACGAGAGCTTACCTCTTCTTCTGCAGAGGTTGGACGCCCGCAGCTAAGAGATTACGATATTGATCAGAACGAATAAATCTAGGGTAGCAGTCCTTCTTTAGCAATAGCGTATATACGTGCTCCGCGGCGGAATCGAACGTAAATCTGCTCGGATTTTTCATCTCCTGATGAACCTTCTCCATTGTTTTTCCATCTATGTTGATTTCGCAGGGAGCTCCAGGTGCCAGGAATTCTCTGCGTAAATTTTCAAATGTCACGGTTACAAATAGATTGTTTTTTTTTTACAGAACAAAATAACATAGCATAGCATATGAATACAACGCGTACCTAAAAATTTCGTTGACTTTGTCAGATATTTGTGCTTGAAAACTATGCCTGAGATCTTTGACCGCCAGCCAAAATCTTATATTCTCGTGGCTGTACTCCTTTCTTAAATAATTCGTGAATTCTTGTAAACCTGTGGCGGCAGAATAGCGCTCATGAGTTTGCTTGCGGAATGAATATGTAATGTTTTATTAATGCGATGGAAAAGTTTTACCTGTAGGATCAGACATAAGTTCTTCCATCGATAGCGCCCATCGTTTAACACGTTTCTCTGTAGGAACTTCCACTCTAGATCGGCGTAAAAAAGCACATTATTGAAATTGCCGCGTTCCACATAGGTGCGATATCAGATTTCAATTACTTACAAGGGACTATTCAGTTGCCAAAACATATGATCGTCGGTGATCCATGGATTGGAAGGTTGCGGCTGTACGAACATCGGATCGTATTCCACGTACGTTTCAAAGTATGATTTAAAATTTTCGATCGCAGTCGAAACCTTTATTCTCGTGCGTGTCAAACTGTTCCGTAGAAGGGCCACCTGTTACAGTCGTACACGGGCATGTTATGTACAGGGAGATTCAGAACGGTATCGGAAACATTGCCGATCGATATACATATAATTGGCGCTCACCTCACGTTGTAGATCGGTGAGAGTGCGTTTGCGTGACGGAGGTCGTGGAAGTCCAGGACGAAAACGAGTGGGTACGGGCACGACTTCCAGGCTACTGAGACAACCGGGTGGCGGTCGATAGACTCTCCAAAATGCTCGTTCCTGGGAGTCGCTCACTATCTTGTCGCCTTTTTTGCGCTCCTTGGATAGGCGTACCTGAGTCCACACAATCAGCAGCATTTCAAGGAGTCACGTGCTCGAATATGCGGAATTGGCATTTACGCGGGACAATACTCCTCCCAGTATGCTATTGATGAAAATTAAGCGTGCGATAGTAACGAATAGTTATTCACCTGTTCTTCCGCTTGTAGCTGTATTATGTCCCATTTGTTCTGTAAGTTCTTGCGCAAGCTGTTCAAAGCTTCCTAAAGATAGGGACGATTTTTTTTATGAAAGAAAGTCCTCGAAATGTGAGTTTTTCGATTTGTGTTATCGCTACGTAATTAGCAACGTAAATTTACATACGATCTCATAATCCTCAAGAGCGTGACGTTGTTTGTTCCTCAGAGTTCGTTTAGCCAGATAGATCGCGTACTCCACGTTGTCGGGGGTTCTATGTTGCCACGGCCAATAATAGGGTGTCTACGCGTATTAATTTTTCAGATAAGAATTAAATGATTGCGGATAAGTCGCGCAAGTTTTATCTTTTAATTACTTTCGAATTAATTACTCTGCGACTCACCTGAAACCTATACAGAGAGCTATCGTCCTTAACAGTAAGTGTCTTGGAGTCATTCACTGGGAAGAAGTAACCGTACTGGCATAGTTGATTAGCAATATGGACCGCCTCTATTGTCAAACATAATAATGCATTTTCATATCTGAAGAAACGTTTATATCGGACAGAAGGGTCTCTAAGGGTCTCGCTTAGTGTTGCTTAAGGTCGTGCAGATCACTCAAACAATGCCACATTACTCTGTCATATTTTGGTTGAGTTTGTCTGTTCGCACAGTTTTTTTAGCGGATATACATCGAGAGTTGCTTACAATAAAATTATTGTTTTGTTATTTTTTAGGGAACTGATTGTGCGTTGCTTCGATGAGCTTTCTTCGAAGAAGGCACCAACTCTCGCTCTCTCTCTTTCTCTCTCGGCAAGTGATTATTAACGAATGATTAATTTGATTAACCTATCGTATAGATAGATATTTATTCATCGGTATTTCCATAAACATTATCCGCGAATTCTTTCGTTATTTCTCTGAGTTACGAAGACATTTATTCTCTAAATTCATTCGACGCAAATTACGCTCGCTTCGCGACGAAACGGGACTGTAATTTACGGTCTTCATTTGCATGGCCGCGCGAACGCGAAAAAAACCGCGAACGAAATACAGAAAATCCGCGGAAAATTCACCGTTTTTCACGAAATAGCTGCAAATTTGCGAGTTCTCTCATTAATCTCTCGTTTTTTCATTAACCAGGAGTATGGATAATTCATATTTAACTTGAACAAAAGAGAATATCCGGTGTAGTGTAGAATGTGTGGTTAGTGTATAATCGATATTCTTTAAAGGATCGGATGCTATGAAGCGAAACTATCGATAGTGTCTTATTAGCATATCTTCAGGCAGAGCGATGCGGTTGCGCGTGTCGAGGAGACGCCGCGGCCGAGCCGAGCGGGGAGCGAGTGAGCGAGGGAAAGAACGATACAGCAGCGGAGAGCCGGGAGAGCCAGCCGGCAACGATCAGTAGTAGACATACGAGCCCATACCTGATTCTTCGATGGCAAGCCGGTCCATCAGCCACTCGATGAGGTCGTAACCTGCAACACGCAGGCAGCCTACTGTAGTGTCCTGGCCGTGATGGCCGCTTACGTTTACTCCACAACGCAAGTACCGATGGCACTCACCCATGAACGCTGAGGGGATCGAGGTGAGAAATTGTTTTTGGCTGCGCACGGGTACCCCTCTCTCAGGGTCTTGCATCTCCCGCACCAGCCCCTCCATCTGCGCCAGAGATCAAACATGACGATCGATTATTATTACGATCAGTTAGGACTCCAATAGGGTCCCAAGAGATTCTTTATTCATCATGTTTGTAGCGCCGCGACTAGGAAACGATTTATTTGCGCGCGAGAAAAAAATATTAGTGGAGGCAAATTAGACCAAAAAAGTGCGTTATCTCGGAACCGGTTAAAACTACTCGGATTTGAACGTTTTTTTTTTAATGTAGGTAATTAAAAACACTACAATGTTTATGAGTTAAAAATTGACGCTAATTGTTTATTTAATAAATTTTCAGGTTTATTTTAATTATAAAATTTTTTACATAAAAAACCGTGTTAATATACAACATAATGTCCAGAAATCACGACCAAGACTATGTGAAGGAAGTACTATGGTAGAAGAATGTATACGACCTTTTTTCAAGGTCTATACCGGGTGTTTCATTTTAATCGTCCCCGGCAAATATCTCGAAAAATATGAAAGATACGGAAAAACGTTTCAGACAAAAGTTGTTTGGTTCGAAGGGGGACATAAGATGGTGTCATTGGTTTGACCTTGAGTGAACGTGCCGAGGTCATATAGAGTTCAACTTTGTTTTTTTAAATGGAATTCCCTATTTTTCATTGCATATTCTTGTAGCTTACCTAAAGAGCTTTTCAAAACACTATATTTAAGTATTTTTTCATGAAGTACTTTTCGAGTTACAAGGCTTGAAAGTTACAATCCCGCCGGCATTAGCATTACCAAAGGTGTACCGGCCGATTAAAATAAAACACCCGGTATAGTAGAAAGAGACGGAGAATAGGCAAATGTTTGGTTTTTGTTTTTACTCTGTTTCTGTCTATAGAAACGTTTGTTTCCCTTTTGCTAGCCTGTTAAACGTATCATAAATACGAGCAGTGCTAAAAAAATTAAAAACAACAAATAAAAAAATAAATACGCGAATATAAATACGCGCGAAACATTTGCCTATTGGGAATGGCTAAACTGCGATACGCTATCTGGTGGCGAAAACAGAACTAAAAAGAGTAGGTCGCCAGCTGCCACATAAATAAATCGACTTAAAAACTATTGGACCGAACTTGTATTAAAACTATATAAAATAGGGGTAGAATTTTTCGGGGAGTGTTACAGAGTGTATAGTTTTTCGTTATCTATTTTCTGGAAACCGATTTTTTTAATTTTTTTACTCGTAAGAATTAGAAAAATTAAAAAAATCGGTTTCCAGAAAATCGGTAACGAAAAACTACACACTCTATAGCACTTTCTGGAAAATTCTACCCCTATTTTATATACTTTTGATAAAAATTCGGTCCAATAGTTTTTAAGTTAAAAACGTCCAAACCATACACCACCCGTAAGAATTTTATATAATAGTAGATATAGAAGAGTAGGTCGCCGGCTGCCACATAAATAAATCGAATTGCGGCATGAAGGCGTCAAATTGGTAAAATTGCATATTTCACTTATGGGCAGTCTCATTTTAATTACTGAAATCTATCTATATCTATAAAGGAAGATATCCTGACTGACTGACTGACTCATCAACGCCCAGCCCAAACCCCTGAATCGATTTTTTATCAAAAGTATATGAAATAGGGGTAGAATTTTCCGGGAAGTGCCACTATGTGTATAGTTTTTTGTTACCGATTTTCTGGAAACCGATTTTTTTAATTTTTCCAATTTTTCAATTAAAAAAATTAGAAAAACCGGTTTCTAAAAAATCGGTAACAAAAAACTATACACATAGTAGCACTCCCCGGAAAATTTTGCCCCTATTTCATATATTTTTGGTAAAAATTCGGTTCAGGAAATAAGCACATACGTCGTATTGTAGAGTGACAAGTGACCTATTCTCTCCGGCCATTTTGCCTTGTGACGTCACGACCGCCAATCCTAATTCTCCGTCTCTTTCTACTATACCGGGTGTTTTATTTTAATCGGCCGGTACATCTTGGGTAATGCTAATGCCGGCGGGATTGTAACTTTCAAGCCTTGTAACTCGAAAAGTACTTCATGTAAAAATACTTAAATATAGTGTTTTGAAAAGCTCTTTAGGTAAGCTACAAGAATATGCAATGAAAAATAGGGAATTCCATTTAAAAAAACAAAGTTGAACTCTATATGACCTGAATGACCTCGGCACGTTCACTCAAGGTCAAACCAGTGACATCATCTTATGTCTCCCTTCGAACCAAACAACTTTTGTCTGAAACGTTTTTCCGTATCTTTCATATTTTTCGAGATATTTGCCGGGAACGATTAAAATGAAACATCCGGTATAGACCTTGAAAAAAGGTCGTATACATTCTTCACATAGTCTTTCGGTCGTGATTTCTGGACATTATGTTGTATATTAACACGGTTTTTTATGTAAAAAATTTTATAAGTAAAATAAACCTGAAAATTTATTAAATAAACAATTAGCGTCAATTTTTAACCCATAAACATTGTAGTGTTTTTAATTACCTACATTTAAAAAAAAACGTTCAAATCTGAGTAGTTTTAACCGGTTCCCAGATGAAAACCTAATTTGCCTCCACTATATACCTTGTCGAAGGCGTAAGGCCTGTGAACGCGTGGCTCCTTCTCTTTTTGTTGTTGATTGCTAGAGGCCTCCATCGCGATCGAGGCGGCCCTCTGCGACGCTGGCAGGAGCGGTGTCGATATCGATGGCGGAGGGGGCTGGGGAGCTGGGCCGGAGACGGGTCTACCCGAACTCCATGGGGCTCTGGCCCCATCCCATCACTCCAGTCACCCCCGCACGCCCACTGAAACATCCCGTAAATTGTCCTTTTTATACCTCTTTCATTTATTTATCTCGTTTAAATGTAACAGACACGACAGAGTATACATAGACATAAGAGAATTTAATTACAAACTAAATGAAAAAAAAATTTTTATTGCCAATATATACCGCGTAACATAGCTGTAACGACAATGTAAAAGTGAAAAATCGTTGATCGCAATTCCTGTTTTGAAAGCTGCAATTTTTAAGCGAAATTTTAACATCCTAATACGCTTACAATTAAAAGGAAAGCTGCTCATGTATAATTTGAAACTCGCTTACATCTTTATATCTTTCCATTTAATTATTCATGATATTCTCGTTTATTATGTTACGTATATATACATGCCGGAATTTATAGACCACAAAGAAATTTTGCGAATAGAATCGCATACATTTCCGTTTAAATAACAGTTATAAATTTCGCTGCAAGTTATTGAGAAATTAGATCCTGCGCGAAAATGTAATGAGCTTTCAGGACTTTCGAATTTTTTAATCTTATCGGATTTCTTAATTTCTTCGATGCCTGCGGTATCCGCGAACTTTAGGAATTTTAGGAATGGGTGAACCAGCCAGTGAATGAACGGGGTCCAGTGAATGAACAAAATCACTTATATTTTAAATATGAAAAAAATTATAGGTCAAAGATAAATGATTTTGTGATGAAAATTAAGAGAAAAATTCACAGGTGGTGTTGAGATCAATGTCAGGTTATAAACAAAGTGTCGACTTAAGGAGAAATATTTGTTCATTCACTGGCTTACTTGTTCATTCACTGGCTGGTTTACCTATATCTACTTGACGTTCTTAAATAGCTACCTTGCTCGTATATCTCTATAGTGTGTTCAATTTTTAACGCTTTGTCTTTTTGATACACTTCGCCAACGAGAACTCTCATTATTTATCAAAGCATATCGGATTAAGAAAAGTCGACAGGAATATCGGATACTTAACTCACAGAAACATTCGTTCGTATATTAAGGCACATTTACCTAAGCTATTTTTAAAATCGCTATTGATGACAATATATTCACCGAATGTCATTGGCATTGATAGATATTCAACACCTCTGTGCAGTTCACCCTCCAACATTCAAGAAAATGAACGACTCAGAATTTAATATGAGTTACATCTATATAAGCTCTGGAAGTAAGATAAAAATTTTGGAGTTATCACTGTGGACAGAAAATTAATTTTTTTCTTAAGGCAAGCTGAGTGAAAATGTTCAATTTTACAACTCGAGTTTTTAATTATCTATATATATAAAATAGAATGTCTGTATGTATGTATGTATGTTCTTTATACACTCTTAAACTATTCGACCGCATTTTTACCAAAAGTACATAAAATAGGGGTAGAATTTTCCGGGGAGTGTTATAGAGTGTATAGTTTTTCGTTACCGATCTTTTTGGGAACCGGTATCCGAAATTTTTCCAATTTTTCGGAAAATAATTGACCGAATTTTAAAGAATTGTATATGAATCAGGGGTAGAATTTCCCGGGGAGTGCTATAAACTGTATAGTTTTTCGTTACCGATTTTTTTGGGAATCGATATCCGAAATTTTTCCAATTTTTCGAGAAATAATCGACCAAATCTTAAAGAATTGTATATAAAACAGGGGTAGAATTTCCCGGGGATTGCCATAAAGTGTGTAATTTTTCGTTACCGATCTTTTTGGAAATCGGTTACAAAATTTTTCAAATTTTTCAGGAAATAGATAAGTGAATCTCAAAGAATTGTATACGACAGAATTGAACTTCAGTCGATAAAAAAGTAATATTTTTCAATTTATAGCATTTTTATGGATTGGTGTGTATGTATGTTTGCTTAACTACTCATTCGTTAATGGATCAAATTTTATCAGCTATTGCCTGATAAAGGAATTTTTTTCGATTAAGGATATTGAAACACAAATGAAGTCGTTTGAAGAAAAACGACTCCCGGGCGAAGCCCGGTACGGAACCGGTACGGAAATTTTTTCAATTTTTCGGGAATTTATTGACCGAATCTTAAAGAAGTAAGGGTAGAATTTTACGGGGAGCACCATGATGTGTATAGTTTTCGTTGCCGATCTTTTTGGAAACCGGTTTTTTTAATTTTTCAAATTTTTTGGAAAATAATTGATTGAATCTCAAAAAATTATACATGACGAAGAAGTAGAATTTCTCTGGAAGTGCTATAAAATATACTATTTTTTGTTACCAATCTTTTTGGAAACCGGTTCGGAATGACCGAATCTCAAAGAATTGTACATAAAGTAGGGGTTGAATTTCCCGGGGAGTGCTATAAAGTATATAATTTTTCATTACCGATCTTTTTGGAAGCAGGTATCGGAAGTTTGACGAATTTTTCGGGAAATAATTGATCGAATTTTAAAGAATTGTATATAAAACAGGGGTAGAATTTCCCGGGGAGTGCTATAAATTGTATAGTTTTTCGTTACCGATCTGAGAGAAAGAGAGAGAGAGAGAGAGAGAGAGAGAGAGAGAGAGAGAGAGAGAGAGAGAGAGAGAGAGAGAGAGAGAGAGGGGGGGGGGAAGGGAGGGAGAGGGAGAGGAGGGGGAGGGGGAGGGAGAGGGAGGGAGAGGGAGGGAAAGAGAGGGAGAGAGAGGGACAGAGAGAGAGAGAGAGAGGGAGAGAGAGAGGGAGACGATTTGCGTGTCTTATTACATATGTCTTATTACATATGACCGAGTAGAAAAAGATTGGTTACGACATGTTTAATTCATGAACACTCCTTATGTTTGTTCACAATAAGGATATTGAAACATAAATGAAATTGTTTTAAGAAAAACGACTCCCGGGCGAAGCCCGGGTAACCAACTAGTATTTAATAAATTCGAGATTCAAAAGCTCATTATAATTCCGAATTTTTTTTATTCTTGTAACGGGACGGCACAGAGATTTAATCGACAAGCCTGAATATTGATATAATAAGAAACTGTAAAAATTTTATCGAATAATGTTTTAACTATTGCAAGCATCGATTTATTTTTCGTGTGTGCAGCAATCTACACGAAACACCAGACCTGGTATCGCATCTACCATACAAAATCGTTAGTTGGATAAAAGCATTTTCAAACAGATCATTTGGTTTGAATAAAAGAAAGCCGGGCATTCTACCGAAATCCATTCTACTTCCGCCTCTCAACTTCCGCGCGATTTCCAATTTCCACAGCGCGCAAGTACAACACACTGCGACAATAATAAACGGCAAATGGCAAATGCGCGCCGGTTCGACGCTATAAAACGCTTTCCCTCCAGCAATCTTCGTGCGCAATGTTTCGGGTTGCAGATGAAGATTTTCTTTATTATCCGCCGCTTTCTCGTAGTCGAATAAAAATCTCCCGCGGTGCTTCCCATGAATCCGGAAAGCGTCCCGCCTCGATTGAATATTGAGAGATTCATAAGAAAAGATATAATCTGGGCTTTATGGTCAACTTTTTTTACGAAAAACCTTCCAGTCCGGAAAATCTTCGAGAGATTCGCGTCAGGATAAGAAAAAGAAGACGAAAAGCTTTTCCATGAAAACTTGCAGGACAAAAAAACCAAAAGCCATTACATTTAGCGCTAAAAATACGACAATACAAGTTGCCCGAAAGTTTTCGCAGCGAATGACTCGCGGAAATAATACGAACGCAAAGTTTTATCGTTAAAAATGACGCTATGACGCTATATCGCGTTACTGATGGTATCGTATTACTTATGATATCGCGTTACCATCCTACTGATCTTTCAAACACAATGCAAGGTCAACGCAAATCGCCATCAAGGCCGATACGATGTATCGATGAAAAAAACGAGTGTTGTCCTAAAAATGGAGATGGCTTTGTGCATGTGCGATCAGGTGTAGTCGGTAGTCGGGCAGTCAGATATAAAGCCGCTGTCGATATATCGATGTATCTCGGGTTAATGAACCCGGACTTATTCGACTGGCGATAATAGGGATAATGTTCTCGTCTATATAGCTAAAGAAGGCGTGTGGAGAAAAGGAAATGTAAGATACACACTATCATGGAGTCATGCAACATCATGCTGATATTTGAAGGTCCAACTGTTGAAATTACTTAAACTCGCGTTTCAGAATCTGCTCTTTCGTACTTCTTTTGACACGTTGGCTATCGAATTTTTCTGTTTTCGACGAAATAAGTTTTAAGTCGGTCGTTCTGCGGCATCTGTCACAAAACTTTTGTCTCGATTTCTCACACCCGAGCTTTAAAACTGAGGAATCGGTCTTAAAGGAAGTGTCGACGATACTCGAGTTTTCGGGAAATGAGAAAAATTTGAAAACGTTTTTACAGTTCAAGGAAGCGTGAGTAGGGAAAAGACAGAACAAAACGAGGGCGGCTGAATTCCAATTGGAAAGCGCTCGATATAGAAAGGAGGGGAATAGCCAGGATATCAAAATGAATCCCCAAATGACCTGGGGACAAGCAGATGCGTGGGCGGAAGCACGTCCCTCCTCCAGCATCCTCGCCAAACCTGCACCCCCCTCTCTCTCTTTCTCTCTTCGCCTGCCAATTTAGCGTGCTAATCTGAAATCGATAAGTCCTCCGGCACGTCCTGAGACTTTGGGGACGTACGTTTCTACGAATTATTCCGTACGCGGAGTTATTAATGTCCTGCTCAATTACAGGCGAGTTTTCAACGATTGGAGGAAATCAATTAACCACGCGTGCGGTGTCAGCTGGGATTACAACGGTCTCCGTATTTCTCATTTTGTCCGTAAATAGTCGGTGTAGCGTCATTAGGTCGGAGCGGCTGTTCGCGTCCGAATCTGAAAAGTCCCGTCATTATTTTGATTCGCGCATTGGGGTTTATTTGATCTGCATTTATATTACGTAATCTCCAGTTTATTTAAGGGATTTTGCATTGCCTTTCCGTTCAAATTGATGGCGTAACTTCGTTATTTTGTGTCATCGATAACTGATACCAAATATGGAATCCAATAAGCCAATTTATTAGTGTTCCAGGCAACGCATGGGATAGATTGTATATTCCATACAGACATTGTCGCGATATCAATAGTTTATAAATTAATTGTTTATTTTACAGGAAACTTAATTAGCTGTTTGAAGTAGCTATTTTGTTTGATAACAGAATATGTATGCGCGGGCGTGCGTGTTTCTTTTAATTATTTAACATTTACTATATACTTTTTAAAATTCGGTTCGGTAGAATGTTAAATATTGATTTCTCGTCACAAAATCACTATAAGTAATTAAACTTATTATTAAAATATAACATCAAGAGACACGGTAGTGTCTCGCGGCCAAGTACGCGCGAAGCGAGACGCACCGTGACTCTTTTACGCGAACGCACGAGTTGCAAGTACCCGAGATTTTGAAATCTCAATAACGAGTGAACGGATCAATTTCTAATAGGCTTGATCGATAGCTTGGGGTTTGATTTATAAATAAGAGTCTTTATTTTTCCGTTACGTGCCCTACGAACGAAGATATTGCGATGCAAAGTCCAAATGTGGAACATTTTTATTTAAGAAACGTCCACGTCGGACAAAAATGGCGGCTGTTGTGTCACTTTCCCATTTTTGACACGAGAGTGCACTCGTGCATTGTCGCAGTGCGTGACAGTTTTTTACAACCTAGAAAAGGATAAGTGTGTGATAGTCGTGACCGTTGCCGCGTCGTGACAGATACTGAATATATGTATAAGTATTGACCGTAGAGAGCTGATGCCGAGAGATCTTTAAGAAAGAAGGTGTATCTACAAAATCGTACAAAAAATTGTACGTATATGCTGCCTTGTAAAAGTTGTAAAACTGTATGTTTACGCGAGCGTTACTTCTGTAGTAACTTACGATAATTTACTCGTTTACGCGGGATGAATTATTATAAGTTACTACAAAATCCCGTTTACGCGAAGGAAAATTCCGTTTACGCGAAGAAATTATCGTAAGTTTACTACAGAAGTAACGCTCGCATAAACATAGTAAGTGAAATATATAAAGTATTAACAACAGAGAGCTGATGTCGAGGAGATCTTTAAAAGAAAGAAGGTATATCAAAATTGCACACGTATACGTATATGCTGTCTTGATAAAAGTTGTCGAACTATATGCTACAGGTAACACTCTCGGAAAAATACTTGGTGTCGTTTGCTCGGAATACAATCACGTCAGAAGTTGGGCGGTGACCAGATTTCGCGGAATGATTTCCACTCAACCAGGATCAACGCCCGAGGCAAGCTTCAAAATTGTTTCTTTGGAAGCAATTGATCCATGCGTCAGCTATAATGCCGGCAAACGATTTGGTACGTAGTAATATATCGCAGCTCTTAACTATCATCATTTTTCGCCAATCTGCAATTATTTTTAAACAACAGTTTTTATTTCCATGTTTTTATTTTCGTTAAATATTTCAAGCTGCAAAAGTTTCTTTGTTTATTTAATTACTTGAATAAAATATACGTAGGACCATTCGGCGAACAAGATGACGAGCAAGTGTTCGTACAGAAAGTCGTACCGGAAACCGATCAGTTGTTTGTGCGATTAGCGTCAAATGGAAAAAGAGTTTGCGTAATACAGTCAGTGGACGGCAGCATTATAAGCTCATTCTATGTGCACGAGTGTGAAGGTTCTAGTCGCATGGGCTCAAGGCCAGACGTTTCATATTCACTGGTCATTCTAACGGCACCATCAAATGTGGGATCTCACAACGGCATTGGATCCGTCTTTCAATGCCACTCAAGGTACGTTACTCTCTCCCGTTGTAGTGACGTACGGAATCGGCGAGCATGACTCACATATGTAAAATACCGCAGGAAGTACAGCAGAAAATTAACATAAATCATATAATATATTTGAGAAGGCCTTCAGAAAGCAAACTATATTTATTCTATATAATATATGTAACAGTAACTTTTCTTATAATAAAATTAATTTCTCTTCAGATCGTCAGATAAGACGATGGATAAGAAATGATAATCTTTAATGATAAATGTTAATTCTATATTG